>CAUYON010052095.1:0-30518 GCA_963573935.1 Arctocebus calabarensis
CTCTTTCATGTTTACATGGATGGAGCTGGAACATATTCTTCTCAGCAAAGTATCTCAAGAATGGAAGAAAAAGTATCCAATGTGCTCTCAGCCCTACTATGAAGCTAATTTATAGCTTTCATATGAAGGCTAAAATCCAATTATAGCACAAAAATATGGGGAAAAGGGCAAGGGAGGGGAGAGGAGGGGGGAGGATGGGTGGAGGGAGGGTGATTGGTGGGACCACACCTATGGTGCATCTTAGAAGGGTACAGGTGAAACTTACTAAATGTAGAATACCAATGTCTACATATAGTGATTAAGAAAATGCCATTAAGGCTATGTTAAACAGTTTGATGAAAATATTTCAGATTGTATATGAAGTCAGCACATTGTGCCCCGTGATTGCACTAATGTACACAGCTATGATTTAATAAAAATTAAAAAAAAAGAAAGAAAGGAAATCTCCTGAGAGCCCTTACTGTTTTTCTCCACTCATGGAGACCGATCCATTCCTCTTTCTGGAATGTATTTTTGCTTTGTATAAGCTTCTTTCTTTTCTGCAATAAAAACTGTGTGTAATTACTTCCTTTCTGCGATTATTCCATCACACCAGCCCTGTTTGTGATTTTTCCAAGCGAGGATCCAAAGAACCAGGACAACAGGCCACCAAAAGGCCAGACCTCACAACATCTCTGCACATTTGTGAGGTGGTGTTGGCTACACAAAGCATATTCTATAGTCACCAAATACTCAATGAAAAAAGGCTGTCTCGTGAAATAATTAGGGAAGTCCTGTGGACTCTTACGACCCCTTTATACTTTGTATACCCCTAATATACTTTGTATATTAATCAAAGAATGTGGTAGGAATTGCAGGGGGCTGGGGAACTTCTCTGTCTGGGTCTGCTAATAGCTAACTGTGTGCTTAGGGCAAGTTCCTAGAGTTCTCAAAGGCTCGCTGTCATCTGACATGGTAGCGTTGTGTAAGCCTCCCCGCACAACCTCACACCGTGGGACTCGGCAGCAGACCGTTCCGGCTGCCCACTCAGATCCTTTTCTTCCTGCTTCCTTTCTAATCCTATTTGTTCGGCTATCTATTCTCCAACTGTGTACCCTACATGCCTCAGGGGATACTGAGTCGCATTGCCTTTAGCTGTATTAAGCCAAGGGTGACCACATCTTCCTCGCTTGTGGTTGCTGAGAGGCTGGGTGAGACCTTCTTTACTTGGAGAGCTTCTAGTGGCTTCCTTCTTTCTATTCCACCCAGACACAGGGTGGGCAGTATGGGACAGCTGTGGCTATTTAGTTACAAAGGATACAAAGGAGGTGAGAACCAAAAGAACAGCAAAGGATGAAGCTAGAACTACTGGATATAGTCCACCTTGAACCCCATTCTCCTTCCAGACTTCCAGCTGTGAAAGCCAAGATTCATTTATACCAACTTGGGACTCCTTATTATTTGTAGCTGAAGTTATCTGATCGCCACAACACTCTAAGGAAACATGCCTTCCCTAGTGGGCAACCCTCAAAAACCTTACCAGAGTCTATCTCCAGGACTTGCTTTCCCATGTTGCCTGCTGTCTTTTGGACAATGTTGGCACTGAGACTGGTTTTGAGTCTAGGCTTGGCCCGTGGATGGGCTCACCTTGCCCTTTGCTTTGCATAGCTCCCCACTGCCCCTCTCAGCCCTGATTCCAGTCAATAGAACACTGAACATCCAGCTTGCCTGCAAGGGAACCTAGTCTCCCTCACCAGGGTTCCCACTTGTCCCAGGCATCCCACAACTGTTCTCAACATGGCAGCCCTGCCAAGCCATAATATCCTCCAAGTGCTTGGGCCCCTTAGCCAGGGCCAATATTTGTGAACTAAGAAAGTCCTTGTATGGAGGTTTAGAAGACATGTGGAGCTCTCAGCCTTATGCTGGGCTCTTGTCTATAAATATGATGCTCTAAGGCTATAGGTGTGAGAATCCCCTACATTAGAATCAGATGCTTATTAAAAATGTAGATTCCCAGGCCTGCTACATAGAATATACTCCTAGCATTGAGGTCCACTTTTCACAGCTCAACTGTGGTCATCTCACACTCTGGATCACCCCGAGGGCTACTCAGCTTCCAGCCTCAGCGTCAGACGACATAGAGGGCAAGGTAATGCGGAGGGCAGCTGGGAGGGAGACAGAACTCTGAAGGTGGAGGGAGTGGGAGGAGAGCACTAGAAAGATGCCGCCTGGTTTCTGACGCTCAGTAAGGAACAGTGCCGAAAGGAGGGCGCAAGTCACCCCAGATGTTTGCTTTCCAGTTTCTTCAACTTTCACTTTTATGCATCCACTAGCCTTTGTGTTCAGGCATGATTTACACCCAGACACATCCAGCATCACTGCAAATCATACAGTTGATGTCAAAAGATGAGGTGAAAAAGAAAATGTGCAAGATCCAAAGGACATAGCAAACTTGTGTTAGCTGGTGATCTACATGTCACCAGAGTTTTGCCTGTGAGTTGAGTCACCTCACAAACATGAAATGTATTTTCCAGATCCATGCCACACCACACCTACCAGGGCTGTGCCCATCATGTCACTCATTTCATGCTTTGTGTGGCTTTTTATGTTCTTTCCCAGAGAGGAAGAGAAGCCAACCCACTATCTTCTAGGTTATGAAATTAATTTTACCCAGTGACTGAAACAAAAGAATGTAGATTGCATGGGAAATAATGCCTATAATTTCTGATGGCTAACTTTGACTCAGAATTGAATTTAGGGAGTTTGGATATAGTTGAAGAAGAAAGTGTTAGGTACCAGTACTTTCTTTCTCAAAGAATGATTGATTGGTGGGAATTCAGTATTTATTCTAGAATGTTGAGCTGTTCAAAAATGGACCTTGATTGGGCATTCCATCAGAACTTCGTCTTCATAACTAATCTCATCTCTTTTATAACAATAAATCTGCACATTTCCCTTCTTTTCTGACCCCCTAGTCCAATCATCATTGGATTTTTTTTTTTTGAGACAGAGTGTCACTGTGTCACCCTTGGTAGAGTCCTGTGGCATCATGGCTCACAGCAACCTCCAGCTCTTGGGCTTAAGCAATTCTCTTGCCTCAGCCTCCCAAGCAGCTGGGACTGCAGGCACCTACCACAATGCCTGGTTATTTTTTGGCTGTAGTTGTCATTGTTGTTTAGCATGCTGGGGCCAGGCTTGAACCTGCCAGCCTTGGTGTATGTGGCTGGTGCCCCATCATTGTACATTTTAATGCCAAAGTATTTCTCATTTTCTTGCACACTAGAGACAGATTAGTCTGAGGTCTGAGACATTTGAGCATTTCAAATCCCCATGCAATGGACTTAAAAATCCATTCAATGAGCCCTAAATAGTTGATTTACTTTCTGGAGTTTAGTTTATAAATTACATTGGAGATACCACAGAATCAATGTGTGTGGGGATTTCAGGTTAGAACGCAAAGGTCAGGTATTGGAGTAAGTGCCTATGGTCCCCAGCATCACCCTCGCATTTTATTCTTTCATTTGGTGGCTTCCAACATGGCTATGTATCAGAATCTCTTGAGGAGTCTGTTAACAATACATATTTTCTTACTCAACCCAAAAATAAAGAATTTGACTTTTTAGAATTGGTGCCTGGGAGTCTGATTTTCTTTCCTTCTTTTCTCTGTTCTTTTATTTCCAAGTTTCCCCATGTGATGTTCATGCAGACACAAAGGACCCATTTATTGAAGGCTTTTGGGAAGAACTTTTCTGGTTCAGTGGTTCTCAAACTTGTTAAAACACAGATAGAACTCTCAGAGTTTCTGAGTTCAATAGGTCTGGATGGAGTCCGAGAATTTGCATTTCCAACAAGTTTCCAGGTAAGGCTGATGTGGCTGGTCTGCGGACCACATTCACTTTGAGAACCACCTCTAAGCCAGGTTATTTGTGCACAGTTATTATTCATTAGTATTTCTACTAATGTGGCCAAGGACCAGGCTTCAGAAAAAGGAATAATCCTGAGGGTCAGAGCTGAGCATGATAATCACCTGAAAAGTTTTTCATTTTTCAAATTTGACATTCAATATTGGCATTAAGCTTGGGTGTTAATATCAGATCTATAGAACCAACATCTGTAGAATGCCCTGGGAATTTCTTTTAAAGTTACCCAGAAGATTCTGATTTATTACAGGGATTTGAAACTATTTCCTTAGATGTGCCAGGCTTGTGAGTTCATGAATAACTTATATAAAAAATTACTTTATTTTATCTGAAATTCAAATTTAATGGGGCATTCCATGTTTTATTTGTAAATCTATAAATTATTTGTTGTTTATGTAAAATGCAAACCAAATGAGGTGGCCCATATTTTTATTTGTAAATCTCTAAATTATTTTTTTGTTTATCTGAAACCCAAATTTAATGGGGCATCCCATGTTTTTGTTTTAACTTCCTACTCACTCAGCTGTCTTTTCCAGAAGTTGGTTTCCTCTGCGTATTCCCTCCTTTGCTCAGCATACTCCTATTTTAAGGGCTTACAGGAGCTGAGGTGAGAAGTGGAATGCATGCAAACATGATGTGCGGGGTAAAGAAGAGAAAATTAAGATGTTTCCTTGGGAAGGAAAAAAAAGCACACACACAAAGGAAAATTCATTAATCTAAACAGCAGAAACAACATCAGAAAAAAAAAAATGGACTGTCTGCTAATGGTTTTTTAACCAGACAATTCGTCAATTACACAGTCAAAAGAAACCCTGGGGAATAAAATGACACTAAAGATGCTATTAAAATGTTCCAAGTGAAGTCATATATAATTAATTTCAAACAAGGGTAAGCTATGAAAACGCAAATACTTCAAGGTGCTGAGTGAAAGGTGGGCTAAACCTACATCAGGCTTCAAAACTGATGCTTCCAGGTGAGTCTAAGTTTAGGCCAGAAAACAAGGAGATAATGATGTCTGCTCCCTCCCGGTTTTATGGGACACTAAAGAGACTTAAGATGAAACATTGTATGTGTTTCAAGGACAAGAAGAAACAAGACGTGATCTGGCAAACCATTGCCCAGGCTGAGTAATCATCATTAGCACCACAAGAAACTAGTTTTCTCCTTATGCAGTCTTAACATCTCAAAGATTAGGAGTCAGCAAACTTTTTCCTATAAAGGGCAAGATGGTTTTTAGACTTTGCAGACCATACAGTCTCCATTGCATCTGTGTAACCCCGCCATTGTAGCATGAAAGCAGACACAGACAATAATAAACAAATGGCTGTTTTCATAAAAATGTAGGCACAAAAAGAAATGGTGGGACCAATTTGGCCTGTGGGGTATAGTTTGCCAATCCATATCATAGGATAACATTATTAGTAGACTCTCCAGGGTACTCAGCATTGTAATGACAATTTTTTCCTTTTTTTTTTTTAACAAGACAGGGTCTTATTCTGTCACCCAGGCTGGAGTGCAATAGTGTGATCATAACTCACTGCTAGAACTCTTGGGTTCAAGCAGTGCTCCTACCTCAGCTTACCAAGTAGGTGGTCTATAGGTGCATACCAGCACCCCTGTCTAATTTTAATTTTTTTTTGTAGAGATGGGGCCTCACTATCTTGTCCAAGTTGGTCTTGAATTTCTGGCCACAAGTGATCCTCCTACCTTGGCCTACCCAAAGTGCTGGGATTATAGGACTAAGCAACTGTGCCTGGTGGTGGTGGATGTTTAACTAAGGAAGAAACTGTTCTATTAATAGAGCAATAAATATATATATGCAGAGTGTTTAAAGGTCACACAGAAGTATCAGGATTCTATAAACAGGAAGAAGATGGTCATTTGAAATTCTGAGATTGTACAATAAAAGGGAAAGAGAAAGAGAGAATGGAACCAAGTATTTTACCAAGTGTTTGACCAAGTGTTTACAGGGGTTCTCCCGGTAGACCTGACATTCAGAAAGAAGATGACTGGAGTGGGGAAAGGGACCTTCTTGTCATTTTCTCTGACTAGGACACTTGAAGCTGCTACTGTGAGAATGCATGATATTTGGTAATGAAATTTACCAAGTTTGCATTTAATATCCCAAACATGTCCCTCCCCCAAAAGAAAAAACTAAGTAACTTTGGCGTAGAATTTTATACTTTAAACCAGAATACATCACCAAGAATACATGTGACGCCCCCTTAAGCCTGGTAAATGTGTTACCCTAGAGGCCTCCAGGTCAGTGGAAAAACACAAGCATGCATCTACACCGTATAAATTAAAAGCTTTATTTCTGTCCAGTTAGCAAATGGAATTAATATTAGTTAAACTTCAAGTTTTCTTCTTATTTACTGTGCTACTGGTGGGGGAGACTGCTTTCTCCTGGGGAGAAAGGGCTAGATTTCACAGAGACACTCTGGGCTAATCATGGAAACAACAAGGTTTTCCCTGGAGCCTCCTGTCAACAAGGTCAAGAAATCCTTTCAGCTGAAGGCCTAGTCCGGTGGGGACTAATCTCCAGGGTCCTCCCTGCAGAACGGGCCAAATGGAACCTCCTTTGACCAGGAAGTCTGGGAGTTGGACCATCTTCTCAGTTCTTGACAAATTCTTATCCTCAGTCTTGTGGCCTCACACAGGAGCATTTTATCAAAGCAAACCATGGGCTTCTGCCCTGGGGTTGATGCATACTCTTCACCACGTGTGAGGTTGGTCTTCATGCCAAAGTTCACCGTGCACAGTGGTTTTGGTTTGTGCTTTAGAGGGCTTGTCTCTGCCCCTCCAAGTACTGGTGGCCTCATAGAAATGGAAGCACAAAGACCCAGATAAGCACTGGTACACAGGGAGCAGGGACACTGCTGCCAGACGTTCTTTGAGCGTGCATTACAGCAAAGACTGCATTTGTGTGATTGGTGGGTAATTCTACATTGCAGATCATTCCTTCACAGCAAGACCTACACTCCTGTTATAAAAGGAAAAGAAGAGAGGGACAGTGAATAATGGGAAGAAAGAGAAGAGATACATCAAAGAAAACCAGAAGAAAGCTTCTTAGCTTTGTCTGAAGACAGACAGAGTTGGCTCTCCAGAATCAAGTCACCAGGCCCTCAGGTACCTTTTCCCTGACAATGGCCCAGCAGAGAAAAACCATCTTGAGATTCTTTTCATCCTAACTGTGATTTATCTGCATCAAACTCAAGCATTAGCAATGCAAAGAAGAGGAAAGGCAACTGAATAAGATGGATTGATTAAGTCAACAAATCTTCTAAAGGTTTATAAAGGAAAACAGTGAGATGAAAATGAAAGCTACAAAACTTTTGGATTAGTCATTGATTTTCTTTCTCAGTACTACTTATTAAGGGATAATAATGGCTTTCTATTGTCTATGCTAACACTGCTTCCTATCATTACAGAAGCAATGGTTTGATAATTATGGCTGCTGAATGGTGAAAAAGGCTTGGTCCCAAAAGGTGTTTTCAGAGGCTGTTTTCAGGTAATGCCAACTTGTGCCTGGTACAATTCCTCCACCAATCGACCAAGCCATTCAGAGGGGCTTCTGGGATGATAAGTACTAAGAAGGCATCAGCTCTAAGTGTCTGTATCAGTGGTTCTCAACCCTCACTACACATCAGAATCTTGGGGAACTTTCTAAAAAGATCTTGATGCCCAGGACCCCTACCCTGAGGTTCTGTTTCATTTGGATGCCCCCTACCACCATGAGCACAGCTTGTAAAAGCTGCCCTGGTGACTGTCACGCAGCCAGGACCTCAGGACCATTTTCTATACTTATAGGCTAAATCCAGTTCTAAAACCACATGCAAATGAACATACTTTCAAGCAATTTTTTCTCAAACATTTCAGGCATATATGAGGGCAAAATGGTCAGTTAAAATAATAGAATGGGAAAGGTAAAGAGATCAACTGGTCTAACACGTATTTATAATTCATTATATTAAACTGGGGCTAATCCTTCAGACTGCCAGTCCCGCATGAAGCAGAGGCAGTGGGAAAGACGAGGTTCCCTCAGTCAGAGGTGTCACCATTTTCCTCTCGGCACCGTCAGTTTCCCTGTGCAGTGTTCACGGGGATGGACTCTGAGGTGTTTGTCTTCCTGTCACAGACAGTTTGCTCCTCCTGAGCCACCCAAGCTTCAGACCACTCACCCAGAGGCCCAGGGTCTAGCTCTGGAGTCAGAGAGTTGGCACTCAAAATGAGTGACACTTCTTGTTGAAGGACAGAAAACTATTCAACTTCCTTTGGTCTCATAGTAGTCTTTCCTCGAAATATAAATGTGTTCATCATATCATCCTTACCGCTCTCTCATGAAGTGTAATTTACCAATACAAGCATGAGTCTTACACAGTAACTTACACATAGACGTGATCCTTACCGTCTGTTCAGAATCTCGGCTGTGGTGGCAGCCGACAAAATGACATTCACTTTTGGAGGCACACTTTTTGGTGATGGATGTGCTTCTTCCATGGCTGGTAAAGTGATGAATAGTCAAACAGTATTGTGTATCTAGGCAAGAAAAACACCAAAAACAAACAAACAAACAAAAAATCCCAGGCAACTTCATTTTCCACATGGCAAAAGAGATCTCTCAACAATCACCTTAGAAATGTCTAAAATTCAGAATGATCCTTAAGTTTCTGAAAGAAATTTAGGAATGGTGAACTCCAGAGTTTCCAGGTGGTATTTCTGAAAAGATATCAACTTCTGAAGCACACGTGCACTTTGAAAATGAGAGTGAACAAGCATCTGTCCTCTGATGTCAGGAAACACTGAGGGAAAAATGTGTAAGCTTTTCATCAAAACCAGGGCTCTGCTCACTTCATGGGAAAGTGTGTGTATCCCTGGCCCTCTTTCTCTCCCCATGTTCTAAAACTCTAAAACAACATGAAAATTGTGAACATAAAATGCAATGGGTCCGAATATCTGTTTCCTTGTTCAACACTTTCCTCTTATATACTCATGGGCCATGGGGTGAACTGGAGTGAAAAGCAAATGCTTCAAATTCCACATCAAGCTCACCTTCTTCCTCATCCGGTTCCTCTGCCTCCTGCTGTCTGGCTGCGGTGCCTCTTTCCTACACAGTTATCCGTATGGTTTCTAACCACTGACATTGTATTGCTTCAGGTTCTCAAGAGGCTTCCCTCTCTATCCGAGGACATTCTGCTTTGGTTCCGTGTCTTTTCTGTTGGTCCTCGGGCCAGGGAAATGCCTCCTAGTTTACTGACCAGGGACTATGGCAGCAATGTCACCGAATGGGGAAAACTGCACTGACATTGAGAAGATGGGGCTTTTGGGACTGCCTCTGTCACAAGTGAGCAAGTCATGTTAGCTCTTTCAAGCTGGATTTCTATTTAGTAAAACGATGATAGAAAATGTCCTGACATCGTGATAGGGTGGCTGTTGAAAGCCTTAAAAAATGTATATACATGACAGCAAAGAAAGTAATCATTGTTATGATTTCTCCTATTTTCTTTATTAGACTTTTAAAATTTAAAGTAAATATGAGCATGCTTCATATTTATTTATACCTTTTATTAAAAAATCATGGATGCTAAAAATAGATAAATAAATAATGTTAACGACAGTAAGCAAATAACTGAATCTGTAACCATCAGCCAGAGAGGTGCTTCTAACTGGGGTTCACTCATCCAGTCCTCACCAGAATCCTTAAGGCAAGTCTTGTTAACATCTCATGTTACAGATAAAGAAATGGCGGCACATTGGATGGTAGGAGTTTAACCCAAGCGGTTTTCTAAAGTTTGTCCTCTTAAGCAGAACACTATTCTAACCCTTGGTCCACTTAGCATTCAACTAGACGGTGCGGTAGTTCTCGATTCAGAAAGAAGGGAGCCACTTGACTTCTACTCCAAACAAAGAAGGACTGAAAACTGGTAGTGGCACGTGTTCATATAGGATGTCACGCATGCAGAGCAACCCTAAAAAGTCAGCATAACAGCCAGCGTAAATAAAACGAGAAATGTCATTCCGTCATTTCCCGTCACACTGAGAGGCTCTCTTAACAACGCTGACAGACCACAGAAGTGAAGCCGTGAAGTGCGAAGGGAACCTGCGAGGACAAGGAGCAATAGCTGCAGCAGCACACAGGAAATGGTTGACTGTCACGCTCCGAAATAATGACAAAATGGAGAGTGAGAAATTACACCCTCAGTTAGAACTCCAGGTGGTTAGTATCTTGGGACCTAGAAGGCAAGAATGTCCTGCTGGGCCACGCTGGAATGCAGAGACATTCGTGTTAATCTGGTGGCAAGTCAGCTTCTCCAGTGGGGGTGGCGGGGCTGACTCCCTTCGCCTTCCCATTTCTGAAGTTTTCCTGCTGGTAGAAACCTTCGGCTTACCCTTTTTGTTCACCCACGTTTCAACAGAGACATTCTAAAACCCAGAAATAGCCATGCAACTTGTTGCTTACATGTTCAAATGGCCTTGGTTAACAAATGACAAATTGGAGCATCAGGCATAGACCGAGTAGGAACCGTGTTTGGTACAATCGAAACAATAACGCGGTCTGTGAAGATCAGAGGCTGGACATCAAAGCCCCAGATTAGTAACGTTCTAATCCTTACCGCCCAGTTTTCAGGGAAATTTAAAGCAAATTGTTAAAGAATGATACTCAACCCTCTGAAATAAGTTAGTTAAGAGAAGTTTCAACAAACCTTAAAAACTTTGAAATAACTAAGATAACTTTCTGTGGAAAACATAGGAACAAATACACATAAGCACACACATGATTTAAGGATGGTCACTCTACAGAAATGTAAAAGAACCCCCAGAAAAGTATTTTGGTAAATAATTCATCTCAAAAAGAAATAATAAAAAGTATTGTCCTTATAGGTGACAAAGCCATTTGTGTTAATTTACAGCATGAGATTCTCAGACGCAATGGATGTTTCCATGTGGAGTATTTATTGGGTCCACACGTTGGCGTTATCTGAAAGAGGTAAGGTTATGCTACTAGTATAAATATTGTGATCTAGAAATTTCCAAAAGACTCAAGGTAGTACCTAATTCTGTAAGAGTCTGTTTATTATGGCCTTTTATATCTAAAAACCTAAAAAAAAGTACACCTGAACAGTCTGATCTCCCCTGTCCTAAGGCGAGCTCAGGGAGGACAGAAACCTTCTGTGGAGAAGAAGGGCAAAAGCTCGCTTGAGCTTGATTTTCAGTACGAATACCGACCGTGAAAGCGGGGCCTCATGATCCTTCTGACCTTTTGGGTTTTAAGCAGTCTGATCTCCCTTACTGAGAGAGTTTTAACATTCCACATCATCCATCAGCACATTCCGGTCCTGCCTGTCCCCACTGGGTGTTCCCTTCTACTCTGTCCCAGCCATCCATTTTCTATACAGCAGCCAGGGCAGTATTCTGGAACACAACCATAATAGCATCATGGAATCCCTCCCTTAAAACTCCCTACTGCCTTCCCATCGCATTCACAATGAAATCCAAACTCCTTATTAGACAAAGGAGACCCTGCACTTCCTGGTCCTTGCCTCCCTCTCACATTCTTTCTCCATCTTCCGCTAAGTCTCAGCAGCCGGGCTTCCTCCCGATCATTGAAGGGGCCAAACCTACTCTTGCTCCTTGAAACTTTGGCATTTGCTGTTCCTTCCTCCTTCCATGCTCTTCCTACACATCTCCACGTGGCTGGCTTGTTTGGAGTATTTAGGTGTTGGTTCTAATGTATATTCCTCAGAGATTTCCCTCGCTGTCTAATCAAGGGCACTGATTCATTCTGTCAACAATTATGTATTTTCTGAGTGCCTAATAGGAGCTGGGCACTAAAGATATATTAGGGAGCTGAACAAACTAAAAAACATACTCAGATGTTATTTAACACTTAGCAATATCTAACATGTAGCTTGCTTGTGATTTCTGTTAAATGAATAAATGAGTTTCCCAAGCATCAAGGAATCTTAAGAGTATTAAAACCTTTCCTTTGCCTTAGTCCTTAGTAAGCATGACTTTTCTAGAAGCGTAATTAAAATTGTGAAAATTCCTTAATCCACACTGTGGTCTGTTCTTCTTGGTAGATACCATTTAAGAAATTAAGCTACAAATTGAGGCTTTGGCATCAGTTTCCAAGTTCTTTCAATATGACTAGTGTGATGTCTGGATAGTTTTTCAGAAAAACCAACAAATAAGCCAAAGCAACCCCCTGACTCCCAAAGAACATCACCAGCCTGTTGTTATACTAATCCATGACATAAGATAGCTCTGCTGTAGGCAAGTCAGGAGATAGCTAAATGAAGTGAGATCCTGGAAGTCTGTCAAACACAGCACACTTACTTTGTGGACACCATTTGTCTTCTGCCCATCGATTGCAATTATAATTATCCCCTGCATTTTCACAGGTAAAGCACTTGAAGCTGTTTGGAAATGGTGTAGCTAAAAAAAAAAAAAAAAAATGTAAAGTGAAAAAGTAAGTTACAAAAATTTACTAAAAGTTTCAACTATTTCAAACCTCCAATATGACACAAAATTAGCAACTTTTATTACAAGAAACAAAATGTACATATCCTCATCCTTAGCATTTCTGTTTTTAGGGAGCTGGATTTAGCCACCAGGCTTTCAGGCATTTTCTTTATTCCCTTTTACGGAAATATTTCATTCATGAATTTCCACTATAGAGTAATAAAAGGGATTCCACAAGCCACTCGGAATGATCCATGGTTTTGTTCTATTGTCATCAACAATTTGGGAATAAGTGGGGCTTGAGGGCATGGACACGGGTGGTGTATTGGAACCTGTCATTTGATCATGTGTCATTCTGGAGAAGAAGCTGAGTCAGATTAATCTGAGTTTAGATTCTGTCCTTCCTACTGATCAGTTGTGTGATGTTTAACTTCTAAGATATAATAGTATGAATAACAACAATGACAATCCCCATGCCTTGCAGAGGTACAGTGAAGCTTAAACAGGAGGACACAAGAAAAATACTCAGTGGAGTCTCTAGCACATTGGATCATGCGGCTTTCCATCCATATTCCCTTCTAATACAGCCACACTTAACCTCACATGAGTGATTTCATTTGATATATGTCAATTATCACAACATTAGCCCTGACCAGGAATGTCACATTTCATATAAGACTGATAGCAATTCTTAAGCCCTTACGCTCAGGCCACAGTGTTATGGAAAGAAAGAATTCTGAGCTGCTGGTAGTCTGGATTTAGAGTAACTAGTATTATTTTGTTTTTTGTGTTGCTTTTGCTTTGTACCCTGTATTTTTAACAGGCAATAAGAAAAAAAAATAATTTGACATTTCTATATAGACCAGGATGTAGGAACCTGTGTAAAACTTTCAGTTTTCCCATTTTTGGAAAATTTTTTTTATGAAAATGAGGTCTCACTATGTCTTGAACTCCTGGCCTCAAGTGTTTCCTACCTCAGCCTCCTAAAACTCTGAGATTATTGGTGTAAAATACTGTACCTCACCACTTTTCTCTCCTTTTTTTTAGTGATTTTTTTCTCATCATAAAATTGTACAAAGCTTAATACTTTCAAAATGTGTAGATAATTTAGAATCTATGAAAACAATGTGTCGGGTGGCGCCTGTGACTCAGTAAGTAGGGCGCCGGCCCCATATACCGAGGGTGGTAGGTTCAAACCCGCCCCAGCTAAACTGCAACAAAAAAATAGCCGGGCATTGTGGTGGGTGCCTATAGTCCCAGCTACTTGGGAGGCTGAGGCAAGAGAATCACCTAAGACCAGGAGTTGGAAGTTATTGTGAGCTGTGATACCACAGCACTCTACAGAGGAGGATAAAGTAAAATTCTGTCTCTTAAAAAAATAAAAGTGTCATGCCTTTCAGCCATCAGTATATAACCATCAATTTAGAAATGCAAAATAAATGATAGTTCAAATCATATATAGATAGTATACATGTGTATATGTACACATGTGTGCAATATATGTGTATATACATACAGATATGACTGAGTATCCTAAATAATAAAGAAAAAATAAAGAACAGTAATGATACAGACCTCACTTAGGAATAGTATAAAGACCAAGGTTCTCACACTTGACTGTGGATCAACAGTACCAGGAAGGCTTTTTTAAAAAGAAGAAAACTAAAAAGAAAAAATATTCTGCATCTCATCCTCTTAACTACTAAATCTCTGAAAAAGTAACTTGGAAAACTTGAGTTTTATGTAATTTTTGATCATGCATAACAGTAATAAAAATCCAAATTGTATTCTCTTCCAAATTTCAAACACACTAATCTGTTTTCAAAATTGTTAATGGTCATTTGAAAGAACTGTATATGCAGAAACTCTCCTCAGCCAAATATCCTTTTCCAGTGAAGAGATTAACAAAGAACAATGAATTTCCTCTGCTAAGCATGATTTAGGGATAGTATTAAAAAAGTTTAAAAAGAAAAAAAAGGAACCCTTTTAAAATTTTAGCAGAAAGCCAAACCATTTGAAAGAAATAGAGAAAATTTCTGTCACCATACTCAACCCACTGAAGACTTTCTGCTTTATTTTGGTTATAAACTAAGTGTTACAGAAAGAGGCAAAGGTTACAATAAATGGAAATGAGGGCTTCGGATGGACACTCTGACCCCACCGCCGGGAACTGGGATGGCAACCACCACTTACGGTCAAGAGGAGGCCTCACATTATAGAAGTTGATGTTCTTAGCAAATGCACAGTTTTCTGAGAAGATGAAGACCTGGATGGCAGCTACAGCTAGGGCATGACAGAGAAGTAGCATTCTGACCTTGCGTTGTGGACGGTTCAAACACACATATCTGCAGTGAAAAGATATAAGTTGATATTTTACACATCAGTAGGAGCAAGTTTTGCTTCTGTTTGGAAAGCTCCATTATTCAGATACATCCAACCACCTACTTATGGTGTAGGGCCAGAACCTGTGGGTAAACAGCAATGGTTTTGATCAGATTACAGGTAAGTAATTACTGCCTTCTGCTGGTCAGCCCCTGGCACTAGCCAGGTGAGTTCCAGCAGGAACCAGTGGCCTTTCAGGGTCAGGAGGAAAAAGCATCCACAAGTGGCCTGCTGTGCTCCCCTCCACCCGTGCCTGAGGCTAGCTGGCTTCCTTCCTGTCCCCTGGTCTCTGTAACTCACCTCCTTGTGAGGCATGTTCAATGGAAGTTACTGGACCACCCATCTGTCAAGTCCATTCCCTGAGTAAACACTGGTATTTGATAAATCTTGCAACCCCTTCTGAAAACCTGGGAGAAACACTAAAAGGGAAGGACAGCGGGGAAAAGAATAATAAGTCTGAGAAATTAACTCCCTGACAGATGGCAGAGCACACACTTGTTAATAAGGGAAACAAGTCCCTGTGAAATGCCAGCCCCACCTGTCTCTGTTCCACAGGGGCAAGGAGAAGCTGCCAGGAGGTTCTAGAGGAAATAGAATAAAAGTTGTTTGAAAAGCTGAAAGATAAATTTTAGTCCTGGTCCACAAATACCTCCCGCTGCGTTCAAAGACTTTACTGTAGGCAGGGATGAAACTTAGACAGACATGCACACAGCACGTGTGTTCTCTCCCCTAGAGCAGTGGTTTTCAACCTTTCCAATGCCGTAATGTATGTTCGCTGTTAAAATGGGGTAGCGACCCACAGGTTGAGAAGCACTGCCCTAGAGGCAGACCTGGTAACAAGAAAATCTATATTTTCATCACTGACAGGTTCTGTTTGACAAAGGAGGGGGAGGCCTGAGCAGCAGCAGAAGGTAGCTTGAGGTTGGAAGACTTTGGTGCAGGTGGCAGCTCTGCTGCTTATTAGCTGCCTCCTCTTGGACAAGCTCTTTAAACTCTGCTAAGCTCAATTTCTTCATCTGTAAAGAGGCTTAATAATAATAATGTGTGTTGCCCACACATTTAGGTAAATGTGAGCATCAAATACAGACTCAGATAGGGTCATCATAGGATTGTGTATGTAAAAGCGCTCATAACACATAAAAGTTCTATGAAAATGTTGGAATATTAGAGATCAATATACTGGCTGAATTCATTTTCCTCTTGTTGAATCAAATAGATTTCTAAATCAGTGGATTTAGAAATTTTTTTCAAAGAAAAAAGGTTTGATCTCTGCACATGAGCATAATCCTTCACAAGGACTTTTTTTTTTTTTCAAAGCCAATAATGCATAGATTCTAGGGATTTTCTTCCCCCTCTTGTGTTGTGAGTATATTGGTTTTATGCATATGGCTAATGATGTTTACCTAAGGAGATGGAAATGAATAATAGACAAAAAGTAGACACAACATATCATTTCTACAGAGGATGTTGGCAACTGACAGAACTAAATTGCTAAGGAAGTATTTAGTGTAAAAAAAAAAAAAGGGTAAGTTTCAAAAATAGATATATTTCCCTCTCTACTCCCAGCTCATTTTTTTATTAAGTCATTTGTACATAGATCATACATACATTTATGGCATTATGTGTTTCAATGTGTTGATTATTTGTACAAATTGGAGTTCTTACATGCTACAAATCAACATAACTTTCACCTCATTTACCCAATTACAGCATTAAGAGAGTTGTGTTCTACACCTGATAGATCCAACTTGTACTTACATTATGCTCCATAGGTGTGATCCCCCTATTAACCCTCCCTCTAACAACCCACCTCCTCCTTTCCCCTCTTCCTTCCCTTCCCTCATTCATCCTAGGCTATAGTTGTGTTTCATTTTTCATATGCAAGTGTGAGTGATTATAAATAGGTTTCACAGTAAGTGCTGAGTACATTAGATATTTTTTTTCTATTCCTGAGATACTTTACTAAGAAGAATATTTTCCAGCTCCATCCATGTAAACACAAAAGAGGTAAAGTCTCCATTTTTTTTAATGCTGCATAGTATTCCATGGTATACATATACCACAGTTTATGAATCCATTCATGGGTCGATGGGCACTTGGGCTTCTTCCATGACTTGGCAATTATGAATTGAGCAATGAAAAATCTACTCCCAGCTCATTTTAGAAACTAAGATTAACCTTTCATAGTTATCAGATTTCTAAATTCTATTTTTTTTTTTTTTTTTGAGACAGAGTCTCACTATGTCACCCTTGGCAGAGTAACGTGGCGTCATAGCTCACAGCAACCTCAAACTCTTGGACTTAAGCGATTCTCTTGCCTCAGCCTCCTGAGTAACTGAGACTACAGGTGCCTGACATAACGACCGGCTATTTTCTCTTGCAGTTGTCATTGTTGTTTAGCTGGCCTGGGCAGGGTTTGAACCCACTGCCCATAGTGTATGGGGCTGGTGTGATAACCACTGTGCTATGGGCACCGGAGTCCTATTTAGTAACACACCTACGGTGCATCTTAGCCGGGTACTGGCGAAACTTATTAAAGGTAGAGTATTAATGTCTTTATATAGTGATCAAGGAAATGCCATGAAGGATATCTGTAACAGTATGATCAAAATATTTCTGAATGTATATGAATCATGCCCTGTGATTGCACCAATGTGCATAATTATGATTCAATAAAATTATTTAAAAAAAATAAACAAAAATAAAAGAGACCTTAACCAAATTAACCCTTGAGACTGGCGGAGACTAGGTGACTCTTCTTCCCTATGCTTTGTATAGAGTAAGAAACTCCCCTTATACTCTAACACTCACCCCTTATGAAATAATGTATAGAAGACCACCCCCCAAATTTGCAGGCCCATTTTGTAACAGAATCGTCTGATAAATAATTCCTCTCAGCCCTAAACCACCTTAAATAAGTTCATTCCCTCCTTTGTCCCAAGGTTCAAGCCGTTTATAAGAGTAGACCAATCCCAGAACCCCATAAGTTCTGGCTGGGAGACTAGGTGTACGTCAAAAGACATCGGAAAGAGACTCTGGAGCTGAGATAGAAAGGACCCTACATGGTAATGTTAATCACTCCAACTGCCATTAGACAGTGTAGCGTCTTGGATCCAACATAGCCACACCCGCCTCGCAGACCCTTTTGCCATCAAAGAAAACTATGTGCCCCAATGGAAACTCCAACAGAACAAGAACCACCCCCTTAAACTGAACTTAAGACGAATCCTGGACAAAAAGCCATAATGCGGGTACTGTTATATTTCGTACTCCTGACTACCACCTCCAGGTGGGAAAACCCCTATTCCCCTGTTTCTATAAAATGGCAGATTTTCATCCCAGATACTCAGGCAATCTTAGCAGAAAAAACTGAAAAGCACTCCCCAAACATCTGGCGGCCCACCCTCCAATTTGAATTGTGTAGTGCCTTTGGGGATGGAATTGATTGCCTCACCCAAACCCCCTTTGTCTCCTACTATGTATGCCCAAGTAGTGATCGGCCTAAGTCCCAGATCACCAAGTGTGGAGGCGACAATGACTATTTTTGTGCAGCATGGAGATGTGAAACCACCGGTAACTTTGGCTGGATCCTGGTGGGGGCACAGACTTAATCTAAATCAATAGAAATAAGACCTGCCCAAGCAAGTGCCTCCAACCTGATGAGGGCCATCAGCAGAAAAAAAGAACACTTGGGTCCCTACCAATACCTGTGCTCCTGCCGAGGGGGGCCTATGGCATTCCTTCCATCCAACAGCGACACTGTAACCCCATACTTCTTGATTTCACCAAGAAAGGTAAACAGGCACAAGAGTGGGAATTTGAGAAGATCTGGGGCATTCGTTTATACATGACAGGGCATGACCCTGGGTGCCTAATCCAAGTGCAACACACAGAAACACCCCTAACACAGGTGCAGCCCCCAGTTCCCGTAGGGCTGAACCCCATGTTCCCAGTGCCCCCGTCACAACCAATACCTCCACCACTTCCCCAGCAGCCTCAAGTCTCTCCCATGACAAGTCTAGGGGTAACAGGCACAACCCCTACCCCAGCAAGCCTCCCTGAAAACCCAGTGTGGGACCTATGAATGCTTCCCAGCCTCATCCTCTCACCTCTGTAACCAAATTTTCCATTGGGATAAGACTGGGTACCTGATACCCCCCAATAACACTTGATGGGCATGCTCTACAGGCCTAACCCTATGCATGCATGGAGCCATTTTAAAACAGTCCAAGGATTTTTGTGAGCTAGTGCAGCTTATACCTCGTTTTCCTTACTACACAGGAGAAGCCTTATGCCAAAGGCTAGATATCAGGCCAAAATGAGAAGCCATAACAACAGTAACCCTAGCTGTAATTATGTGTATAAGCCTAGCCAGAGCTGGGACCGGGGTCTCCTCCTTAGTCATCCAAGTTAAAAACTGGAGCCCTAATTGTGGCCATAGATCTAGATATAGAGAGAATGGAAAAATCCAATTCCCATCTACAAGAATCTCTCACTTCCCTTTCTGAAGTAGTGCTCCAGAATAAATGGGGCTTAGATTTGCTTTTCCTACAGCAAGGCCGAATATGCACAGCTCTAGGGGGAAAATATTGCTTTTATATTGACCATTCCAGGGTTGTAAAAGAGTTCATGTTTCTTGTCAGAGAAGGGCTGCATAAAAGTAAGGTAGAAAGATAGCAATCCCACAATTGGTATAAATCCCTTTTTAATTGTCCCACTGGCTAACTACTCTGCTTACAGCCCTTGCTGGACCCTTACTGTTATTGCTCCTATTGCTTACTTTTGGTCCTTGTATAATTAACGAACTTGTATCCTTTGTACAAGAAAGAATCAATACTGTACAGCTATTAGTATTACGGCAACAGTATGCCCCTCTTCCAAAAGAAGAAACAGATACCTCAATCCCATGATTGGGACTGAGAAAACCAAAAAGAAGAAGGAGGGAATGAGAGATCATGAGGCACAGGGCCTGGGAAGCTCCATCTTAACTGATGGTGGCAATTTTGAATACCATAGCCCAGCTCAGTTCCCGGATAAGCTATAAAAATCACAAGTGGCCAACTCCCCTGGACAAAGCCAATCGACTTATAGGAGTCCTAATAAAGTATAGCAACAGGACCCAACCAATCATTGGCCACCCCATTATTCCCATACTCTAACCTCATACCCTAACTTCATAAATACCTGACCCACACTATAGTTGAGGCTCTTTCCGCGACCTGCTGCATCAGGCAACTGAGAGCCTGAGCTTGAGTTTGATAATAAAAATTCTTTTGTTCTTGCATCAGATTTGGTTCCCTAGGGGGTCTGTGGGGATGCAGTACTCAGGGCACAACACTAGCACTTATTCAAGTTACCTATAATTATGAAGATTATTCAGATCAAGGTGCTAAATATAGGAGAATTTATATAAATTCAGGAGACAATTTCGTATTTACCAGAACAGCAGTTGAGTCTGGAATTACGTACATGTTTTTCCATTTTGTCTTGATGCCTCCAGGTCTCTGAAGGGTATTGTCTTTCTCAAGACAGACATTACATCGTTACATACCCCCCAAGGTGTTTTTCAGTGCTGATTCTTTTAAAATTATGATCTGCACATCATTGAAATTTAAAACACATTCTACATGAAAATCACACTAAGAACTGTAATAATAGAAGGAGAAAGTACATGCAAATTACATATCAGATATCTTTATTTTTGAAACATGCCTGCTAAGAAAATGACTAGGAATGGGTGGCACCTGTGACTCAAAGGATTAAGGCGCTGGCCCCATATACAGGAGGTGGTGGGTTCAAACCCAGCCCTGGCCAAATACTGCAAAAAAAAAAAAGACAGAATTTCTTTAGGCAAAGTATTCAAATCAATATATTGTATCAATAATAAACTTATTAAATATGCCCAAACCACAGGAAATAATAAGATGCAAATATGTAAAAATCCTGAGAAGTTGCAAAAGAAGATGAAGACTGTGGCTTATGTGAACCTGTTTCTGTGCACATCATCTGCTTGTCATCTGGAGAGTATGCACCATTTTATGGACAACAGACCACTTGGAGTTCAGGGTAGGAGACAGGCCAGTGAGAGGTGTAGATT
This sequence comes from Arctocebus calabarensis, assembly GCA_963573935.1. NCBI lineage: Eukaryota > Metazoa > Chordata > Mammalia > Primates > Lorisidae > Arctocebus > Arctocebus calabarensis. The sequence continues at coordinate 20,842 of CAUYON010052095.1, forward strand.
AATTTTAATTTTTGAACATACTTTTCTATAATTTTTAGAAATTGGTAGTTTGAAATAAAAAAAAATATTTTAATGAAAATTTGAACAGAAAGATTCCTGTCAGAGACATTAAGAAAAATAACAGGAACTTATCTTCATTAATTTGAAAAAGCATTCATTATATTCTTTTTTATGGCAAAAGTATGTGAAAATTGACTTAGCCTCCCAAGTAGCTGGGACTATAGGCACCCGCCACAGTACTTATGTAATTAACCTATGCACAGAATTACATTAAACCTCTTTCCTGATCATTATGGGTTGAGGTTTCCGAAATGTAGGGTGTTTGTCCTCCATTACCTCACCCCTGTATAGGCTTCTCAGATGTTCTCCCACCCCCTCCCAGTCATCCCTTCTCCGGAACCCTATGGAGACAGCTTCCCAGACCCCATTTCTGCATCCTCATCCTCTTTCATCACATCCTGTCTCTCCTGTGCTGCCCTGTATCTGAAGGGGACTGCCAAAATGCATTGAGAGCTACCTGGTGTTTCATCCTACCGATGCCCTGACCATATGCCTTTACTGTCTCATTAACACCAGGGTTTCACGGATAAAATAATTAATGCAATTTTGTGCATAGGTTAATAAGCTGCATTTTAAGTAAGGTAGTTTTTGTTGCTGGCAGACACTCCTAGAATTTGATAAGGTTGGTCTAACGACTGTGCCCTCCTCATGGCAGAAGTCTAAATTGCAGCTTCAACATCACTGAGGAGGAAGGTATGAGGGGCTGTGTCCCTAGTCTGACCCAGAGAGCTTTATTTAAGTCTGGATGCCAAGGGGAGCATTCCCAAGGTTCAAGGATAGTGATGCTCATCAGAGAGAAAGTGAATGAATCTAGACTACTTATCATCTTTGTGAACTGTCTTTGCCTTTACTATAACTATCTTTGCATGTAAATATTTTTCTGTCACAACATTTTAAATTACTTCACATCAAAATTTATATTTGTTTAGGTGGTGCCCATAGCACAGTGGTTATGGTGCCAACCACATGCACTGAGGGTGGTGGGTTCGAACCTGGCCCAGGCCAACTGAACATCAATGACAACTGCAACAACAACAAAAAAATATCCAGCATTGTGGAGGGGGTCTATATCACCAGCTACTTGGGAGGCCAAGGCAAGAGAATTGCTTAAGCCCAAGAGTTTGAGGTTGCTGTTAGCTGTGATGCCACAGCACTCTACTGAGGGTGAAAAAGTGAGTCTCTGTCTCAAGAAAAAAACAACAAGATTATGTTTGTATATCATCAGGGAATTTCATGGTTTGAGTACCCCAAAATATGCCCCACCGCTTTGGACATGAATATTCAATTACTTTAGCATTTTTAATACACATAATAACATACCTCACACCCACGTTTGTATATATGAAAATTAATTTCTAAGCACATGTTTCTAATAAATTCCTGAATATACCTTCTGTCAAAACCATGTAACCCATACTATTTTATATTAATACAATATATTTGGAATATTATTACTAATGTATATTCCCAAAAATACAGTATGAAAGTGTCTGCTTCTCACACTCATTGCATAATGTGACTCACTGCATATATGATAGGCAACAAACCACTTATTATTGTTTCTTTGTAAATGTTTCTCCTGCCTTTTAGAATTCCATCCTGTGGATATGACATAATCTATTTACACAGCCACAGGTCATTCAGAGGATTCTACTCGTGATAACGAAACCAGGTTGGTGTCTCAGAATGTCTGAGTATGTTTCTCTGTGTGTGTAATGACAATATTCCCCTCTGTTTTGTTTTCCCCTTTATTGTTTTGGGTCCTGTCCCTTGTCTCTTACTAAATTCAGGCTTAGAAGTGAAGGCTGGGTTCAGGCACAGTGGCTCACGCCTGGGAACCTAGCACTATGGGAGGCCATGGGGGGTGGATTGCTTGAGCTCACCAGTTTGAGATAAGCCTCAGAAAGAGCAAAACCTCATCTCTAGAATAGTGGGTCGTTGTTGTGGGTTCCTCTAGTCCCATGTACTTGGGAGGCTGAGGAAAGAGTATTGCTTAAGCCCAAGAGTTTGAGGTTGCTGTGAGCTGTGATGCCACAGCACTCTCCTGAGGGTGACAAAGTGAGACTTTGTCTTAAAAAGAAAAAAAAGGGGGGGTGCCTGTGGCTCAAAGGAGTAGGACGCCGGCCCCATATACTGGAGGTGGCGGGTTCAAACCCAGCCCTGGCCTTTAAAAAAAAATAAATAAATAACAAGAATAAAGGAAATTGCAGGATTACAGTCCTTATTGCCAGATCGTGATCAACATCTTTCACTTTATCCTGCATATGTAAAGCGCTGCTTTTTAAGCAAAACAACTGTGCTCTCTACCTCTAGGAACAAGTGCAAATGCCTGAAGACATTTTTGGTAGTTGAAAGTAGGATGCTACTGGAATCTCATGACTAGAGGGCCAGAGTGCTGGTAAAATTCCACAATGCCTAGGACAAGCCCCACAATAAACAGTTTTCTGGCTCAAAATGGCAATAATGCCAAGATTGAGATGACCTACTCCAGAGCAGGGCAAATGTTATGGATTAAGAGTCTAACTCAGCTTTGGAGTCTGAGAACCCTAAATTAGAATAACAATGTGACTTCTTAGCCAGCATGTGCCCTTGGAAATTGCACTTAACCCCTATGAGCCCTAGTAGAGCCTGCCTTGGGAAAGGAATGAGTTTTCACAGGCAATACTGATAAGGAACTTACAGAATGACTGCAAGGAGTTAGAGAAACAGTATGTAAAGTGCCTGCCAATGGCTGGCCAGTAGCAGGCCCTTGAAGTATTAGTTTCTTTCCCAACCCCTCTTCCTAGCTTCTGCTCCTAGAAAAAACTTAAACCTGAAAGCATAGAGAAATTCTGGAATATGATAACAGGAAAGAAAATATGCTCACACAGAACCACATAGTGTATAATAAAGTGGGTGCTTCCTCTGTGTTTACAGAGTCATCCAGTGGAGCTGGGATGGGGAAGGTGAGATTGACCTTCCTGCTTCTCTTCTTTTCTATCTATTTTTTTTTCGTTTTTGAGACAGAGCCTCAGGCTGTCTCCTGGGTAGAATGCTGTAGCTTCACAGCTCACAGCAATGTCCAACTCCTGGGCTGAGGAAATTCTCCTGCCTCTGCCTCCCAAGAAGCTGGGAATACAGGTGCCTGCAACAGGTGCCTGTTGTTTGGCAGGCCAGGGCTGGAGTCAAACCCTCCAGCTCAGGCATATGTGCCTGGGGCCTTAGCCACTTGAGCCACAGGAGCCAAGCCATTCTCCTCTTTTCTCAATGACAAAAGTCCCATATTTGGGGGTAGCATGAACCCCATCAAAGCCTTAAGTGAGTTTTGTTCTAATTTGGACTATATTCTCTGTATGAGAGTATATGTGGGCATTGATTTCTCCACATTTCCTCAAGTCCTTCCCAGAGGGATTTCCAAGAATAATTTTTGTGATAAATAATTTCAAACATACTCTTAGAATTTGGACCCCAATTAAAAACCCCCTCCATAAAACGAGCTTCCACTACTACAAATAGCTCCCTGAACCATGTGGAAGTCCCAGGTTCTGCATGTTGTTTGATGAGTGTGCAATCAGGACAAGGGGGATTTGGAAGTGTTTCTCACAGAAGGCGTCCTGAAACACTCTTTGCTATAGGGATAGCCCTTGGCAAGAAAGCCACTTTCTTTGCACACACAGATACAAAACTCCTCCAGCAGACCACAGCTAGATATGCATTGAAGTCCTTGGCGTTAGTGACTGTCCCAGGGCAGCACTGCTGGGTGGAGAAGTCTATACCATTATGAGACTATTTACAAGAAGCCCACATGCCAACAAATCTAAGTCCCATTCTCCAGTCTCACCTTTATAATGAATGAATGATGTAATGTTCTTCTTCTGTCATATTTTCCAGTTGGTGTACAGCTAAAAGTAGGAGCTAGAAGGTACTGTGGGGGGCCTTTAAAGAAGTAAGCACTGAGAACAAGGACCATAAGAATACTTGGGGAGGGGCGGCACCTGTGGCTCTAGAAAGTAGGCCACCAGCAGCATATGCAGGAAGTGGCCCAGCCCCAGCCAAAAACTGCAAAAAAAAAAAAAAAAAAAGAATACTTGGGGAGCCAGTGAGACTCAGAAATGAGAGTGGAGCAGTGGGCCTATCCTAAGACATCCCCCACGCCACTGCAAGGCAGAGCAGAACAAGGGCCCCTGAAGGAGAGATATGAAGGGAGATAGCTCAGGATGGGTAACCCCATTCTCTCCTTCAAACTTCACTACTCAGTTGTTAGGGATGTCCGGAGATATTTCAGGTGTGCAGAAGGAGCCTGTGCATCACAGTTGCTATAGACATCCGGCGTATTTTGGGGACAATGATGATGGTTCCCTAGCAGTTGCCATAGGAACCTGACGTCATTATGGCGATGGTGATGACTTTTTCCCAGAAACCAATATGAGTTGGTAAGAAGAACAGGGCCCTGCGGTTAGGTGTGCGGGACTCAACTGCTGTTGTGGGTGCCCCACGGCGAGGGCCGAAACACCCTGGGGTGCAGGGAGATGGACAGATCCAAGGTCCAGGTGTAAAGACCAAGCTGACTCCATTTTATGGAAACTAATTTCATCTTGTTCCTCAGCCTTCATTTTGCAACAGCATGCATAATGAAAGTGTTAAGTAACTCACTCCCTCCCCCGCCCCTTGTCCTGTGTCTGCCCTGAGTGATAGCAGCTCCTTCCCAGACTAGTCAAGGACAAGTATTACTCAGTCCCCTAGACCTATATCAGCTCAGCCCACACCCCCTCCCTTTTTCCTTTCTGTACCCTTAAAAAATCCCCTCCTTTTCCAGGCCGCAGGCTTCTCCGTTTTCGTGCTGTGCCAGGTGTGAGAGACCCCCAGCCCAGGCTGACTTGTAAATAAACCTCTTGCTTTTGAATTGGATTTAGTCTCTCGGTGATTTATGTGGGGGATCCCTTGAGCTGGACACAACATTTGGGGGCTCGTCTGGTATATGCCCCCAAAATCACTGAGTACCTGCTCCGGAGCTGTGTGTGTGCATGCCGGCATTTGTCTTGTCCTGTTCTGTGTTAGACTCAGTTGTTGAATCTGTAGTTGGGATGTGGAATCCCCGACAGGAATGCCCCGTGAGGGGGGACGGGGACGTGGAATCCCCAGCCTCTGTTCAAGAGGACCAGACATTCCATATGGTTAAGAGGCAAGGCGGGTCACGACCGCCAATCAGAGTTATACCGTTGTCTCATCTGGTTTCTGGCCTGAGAACCCGTGAGGGCAGGCTTCTGGTTTCTGGAGAAATCTTATATGTTATTTGTTTTGTCTGTGTTTTATTGTATTTGGAGGGTGACATGGGACAGACGGAGATGACACCTCCTCTCCTTAACTTTGGCTCATTTCCAGGATTTCAAAGACAAAGCTGGGAAGTGTGGTTTCAAAGTGTCTAAAAGCAAACTTGTGACTTTTTGCAGGAATGAATGGCCGGCGTACCACGTCAGATGGCCACTAGATGGCACTTTTCACCTTTCCATTATTTTCTAGATCAAAGATATAGTCTATCAATCTGGTACTGGACACCCAGACCAGATCCCATATATAACTGCTTGGCAGGACCTTGTGGAGGACCCGCCATTGTGGTTAAAACCCCTTCTCCCTCCTTCAGGCAAAGAGCTGGCCAAACTCCTAGCCTTAATGGAGAAAAAGGGGAAGTCTTCTGAGCCCACTGCCCCTCCTCCAGTCCTCCAAGGAGGAACTTATTCAGAAGTGCTCTTCCCCCCTCCCTATCAATCCTCACAGTGGGGGGCACTTGTTCCTCAGAGTCCACCAGGCAGCGAGGCCACCCCAGCCCAAGATCTGAGGGGGTGTGGCCTCTGGAGCCCACCTCACACCCACCGTACGGCCCAGCGCAACCTGACAGCAGACTCCAGAGTGCTGCCTCTTCGCGCATTGGGCCCCCCTGATGAAGCTGACCCCCTTAACCAGGAACACCATTATTGGCCCTTCACCACACGTGATCTCTATAACTGGAAAATGCAGAACCCTAAGTTCTCTGAGAAAACCCACTGCCTTGATTGATCTCTTAGACTCTATTCTTTTTACCCATCAGCCTATTTGGGACGATTGCCAGCAGCTTTTACAGGTCCTTTTCACCACTGAGGAGCGGAACCGCATCTTGGCTGAGGCTAGGAAGGCTGTCGAGGGTCCAGATGGAAACCCCACCACCAATCAGGCTCTAATAGATGTGGCCTTTCCCCTCACATGCCCTGAGTGGAATTTCAATACAGGAACCGGTCAGATGAGGCTCCAAGTCTACCGCCAGACTCTAATGAAGGGCCTCTGCAAAGTGGCTAGAAAGCCGAATAATTTGGCCAAGGTAGGTAGTGTACAGCAGGAAAAGACAGAACCCCCTGCAGAATTCTTAGAAAGAATTCTGGAGGCATTTAGCATGCACACACCTCTAGATCCAGAAGCTGCAGAAAATAGAGCAGCAGTTGTCATGTTCTTTGTTAATCAGTCAGCTCCAGATATTAAGTGCAAGCTGAAGAGAATAGATAGACTGGGCAGGAAGTCTTTGCAGGACCTCCTAGAAGTTGCTGAAAAAGTCTACAACAACCGTGAGACCTCCAAAGAAAGACAAATGAAGGCGCCTAAAAGACAGACCTAGGAATTGGCCAGGATCCTCCTAGTCTCTATGGCTGCAATATCAGACGAAAGAGAAGAGAGACTGCACCGACTGGCAGCGGGAGGTAAGGAGAGCTCCGTAGGCAGGGAAAAGTTCCACCTCCAGAAGGACCAATGCACCTATTGCAGGAACATGGACACTGGGCCCGTGTGCCGTAAAAGACCACCTTCTAGACCTCCATGACTTCCCTCAGTGCCAACCCTGAAACTGAGAGGACTCGAGGGGTAGGGTGGTCAGGGCTCAGGACCCCTCCCCAAGCCCTGGGTAACTCTCAGAGTGGGGGTGAATCCAACAAATTTCCTAGTAGATACCAGATCCCAGCATTCAGTCCTGACCCAGGCCCGTGGCCCTATGGACACCCAGAAATCATGGGTCCAGGGGGCCACAGGCATTAAACAATATTCATGGACTACCTGAAGAACTGTGGACCTAGGTGTGGGCCGGATATCCCACGCGTTCATGGTCATCCCAGACTGCCCCTACCCCCTCCTTGGGTGGGATCTCCTGACCAAGGTGAGGGCCCATATCGTCTTTAAAGATGAAGGATCCCTTATTACAGACCAGTATGGAAGTCCCATACAAGTACTCACCCTTCAACTTGAAGATGTGTGCAGGCTACACCAGCTGTAGCCTGAGAGCCACCAGCCAACAGATGTCACCATATGGCTGAGAACTTACCCACTCGCCTGGGCAGAGACTGGGGGAATGGGACTAGCCACCCACCAACCAGCAGTCATTGTAGAGCTAAAGCCAATGGCGGAACCTGTATTGGTGCGGGAGTATCCCATGTCAGAAGAGGCCCGGCAGGGCATCGTGCCTCACATTCGGAGAATTTTTAAAAGCCGGATACTAGTGCCCTGTCAATCAGCATGAAACACTCCCCTGCTACCTGTAAAGAAGCCATTAACTAATGACTATAGACCAGTCCAGGACTTGAGAGAGGTCAACAAATGGGTAATGGGCATCCACCCACTGTCCCAAACCCTTACACACTATTGAGTGCCCTCACCCCAGATCGGGTATGGTACACTGTTCTTATTTTAAAAGATGCCTTCTTCATCCTCCCGTTGGCCCCTCAGAGCCAGGCAATGTTTGCTTTTGAATGGAACGATGATGAGCAGGGAATCCATGGTCAGCTTATCTGGACTTGACTGCCACAAGGGTTCAAGAACTCCCCCACCATCTTCAATGAAGCCTTACATGAAGACCTGAGTGAATATCGGCAGCAACATCCTCACCTGACTCTTTTACAATATGTAGATGACATTCTGATAGCAGCGGAGACAGAAGCAGAGTACCACCAAGGCACCAGGGACTTACTAACTACATTGGGAGCTCTGAGGTTCCAGGTCTCTACCAAAAAGACTCAGATATGCCAACAAACTGTGAGTTATCTGGGTTACATCCTTAAGGATGTGCAGCGGTGGCTGTCGCAGGCAAGAAAAGAAATGGTATTAACCTCCCCCAACCACACAGCAGGGTGTGCGGTAGTTCCTTGGGTCTGCTGGGTTCTGTCACCTGTGGATTCTAGGGTTTGCAGAGATAGCAAAGCCCCTCTATGAAGCTACCTGGGATAGCTTGCCTTTCCAGGGGACCACAGAACAAGAAAAGGCCTTCCAAGCCCTGAAATGAGCCTTGCTCTCGGCTCCGGCCCTAGGACTCCCAGATATTGCTAAGCTCTTTCATCTATATGTAGATGAACGCAAAGGCAGAGCAAAAGGGGTACTCACCCAATCACTCGGTCTCTGGACCTGGCCAGTCACTAACCTGTCAAAGAAACTAGACCCTGTGGCAGCAGGCTGGCCCCCATGCCTACGCATCATTGCAGCTACTGCATTGCTGGTTAAAGATGCAGATAAACTGACTTTAGGGCAAGAGCTGTTAATCACGGCCCCTCATGTCATTGAGGGAGTCCTCAAACAGCCACTGGATGGATGGGTTAGCAATGCCAGACTTGCCCACTACCAGGGCCTTCTGCTGAACCCTCCATGAATCCAATTCCTTCCAAAGACCTATCTCAATCCAGTGACCCTACTGCCAGACCTGGACCTAAATGCCCCCCTTCATGACTGCATTGACATCCTGGCCCAGGTCCACAGCAAATGTCAGGACCTTACAGACCAGCCTCTCCCTGATGCAGAAGCTACTTGGTGCACGGATGGAAGCATCTTCATACAAGATGGATGCAGGTATGTGGGGGCAGCAGTAGTGTCTGAAACTGGGAGTGTTTGGGCAGAGCTCCTTCCAGCTGGGACGTCAGCTCAGAAAGCTGAACTCATGGCCCTAACACAAGCTATGACCTTGGGAAAAGGCCTGAGACTTAATATTTATACTGATAGCCTGTATGCCTTCGCCACTGCCCACATACACAGGGCAATCTACCAGGAGAGAGGACTCCTTACAGCAGAAGGAAAAAGTATTAAAAATAAAAAAGAAATACTTGACCTCCTAAAGACCTTGTGGCTTCCCCAGAAGCTAGCCATCATCCATTGCCCTGGCCACCAGTGGGGCGACTCCCCTGTGGCCACAGGCAACCAGCGGGCCATTCAGGTTGCCAGGAAAGTAGACACTTCAGTTACCCAAGAGCTTCCTACCACCACCTTGCCAGACCCTGGACCCCTAACACTCCCACCATCTCCAGAGTATACTCCGGAGGACTTACAATGGATAAAGCAGATCCCACAGGCCCACTCCCCTGAGAAGTACAACGGATGGTATGTCACCTGTGACAATAAAGTGATTGTGCCAGCAAAACTGGGGCAGGAAATCCTCCATAAGATCCACTCCTCCACCCACCTGGGGTCACGTAAAATGAAAGACTTGCTGCGCCTTGCCAAAATCAAGATGCAAAATCAGAATACCAAAATTGATGAAGTCATAGCTTCGTGCAAAGTATGTATTATGACTAACAGTGTATCTAGCCCCCACAATCCAGGGTCCAGAGAGTGTGGAACAGAACCAGATGCATACCAGGAAG
>CAUYON010052097.1:0-10779 GCA_963573935.1 Arctocebus calabarensis
AACCTCCAATTCCTGGGCTCAAGCGAGTCTCTTGCCTCTGCCTCCCAAGTAGCTGGGACTACAGGCACCCGCCACAACGCCCAGCCATTTTTTGGTTGCAGCTGTCATTGTTGTTTGGCTGGCCCGGGCTGGATTCGAACCTGCCAGCTCAGGTGTACGTGGCTGGCGCTTTAGCCCGTTGAGCCACAGGCACCGAGCCTATAGTTTCATGTCTTAAGTTAAAATCTTTAATCCAGTGAGAGTCTATCTTAGTTAATGGTGAAAGGTGTGGGTCCAGTTTCAGTCTTCTACAGGTCACCAGCCAGTTCACCCAGCACCATTTGTTAAATAGAGAATCTCTTCCCCATTGAATATTTTTAATTGGCTTGTCAAAGATCAAATAATGGTACGTAGCTGGGTTCATCTATTCTGTTCCATACATCTACCTCTGTTTTTGTGCTGGTACCGTGCTATTTTTATCACTATCGATTTATAGTATAGTCTGGTAGTGTGATTCCTCCTGCTTTTTTTTTTTTTTTCTGAGTAATGTCTTGGCTGTTCAAGGCTTTTTCTGATTCCATAGAAAACAAAGTATCATTTTTTTCAAGATCTTTAAAGTATGACAGTGGAGCTTTAACAGGGATTGCATATTACATTTAATAAAATTGTATATTACTTTGGTTAGTATGGACATTTTAACAATGTTGATTCTTTCCAGCCATGAGCATAGTATATATTTTTCCAGTTGTTAACATCTTCAGTTATTTCTTTTCTTTAGAGTTTCATAGTTCTCTTTATAGAGATCTTTCACGTTGTTTTTTGTTAGGTAAACTCCCAAATATTTCATCTTCTTTGACACTACTGTGAACAGAATAGAATCCTTGACTGTTTTTTCAGCTTGACTATTGTTGGTATATATAAAGCCTACAGATTTATGAGTGTTGATTTTGTAACCTGAGATGCTGCTGTATTCCTTGATCACTTCTAAGAGTTTTCTAGTAGAATCCCTGGTGTTTTCCAAATACACAATCATATCATCTGGGAAGAGTGAAAGTTTAATTGCTTCTGACCCTATTTGGATACCCTCTATTGACTTTTCTTGCCTAATTGTGATGGCTAAGACTTCTGTTACAATGTTAAAAAAGCAATGTAGACAATTGGGCAACCTTGCTTGGTTCATGATCTGAGTGGAAATGATTTCGATTTAACTCCATTCAATAAGATATTGGCTGTGGGTTTGCTGTAGATGGCCTCTATCAGTTTAAGAAATGTCCTTTCTATATACATTTTCTTAAGAGTTCTGATCATGAAAGGATGCTGGATATTATCAAAAGTTTTTTCTGCATCAATTGAGCAAATCATATGATCTTTGTTTTTTAATTTGTTTATGTGGCGAATTATATTTATAGATTTATGTATATTGAACCATCCATGAGACCCTGGGATAAAACCCACTTGGTCATAGTGTATAATTTGTTTGATGTGTTGCTGGATTCTATTTGCTATGATTTTGTTGAATATTTTTACATCAATATTCATCAGTGATATTGGTCTATAATTTTATTTTCTTGTTGGGTCTTTTCTTGGTTTGGGGATCAAGGTGATGTTTGCTTCATAGAATGTGTTGGGTAGCATTCCTTCTTTTTCTATATTTTGGAAAAGGTTGAGTAATATAGATACTAATTCTTCTTTAAAGGTTTGGTAGAATTCTGACATGAAGGCATCTGGTCCCAGGCTTTTCTTTTTAGGGAGATTTTGTATTATTGATGCTATTTCAGAACTTGATATTGGCCTGTTCAACATTTCCACTTGATTCTGGCTAAGTCTAGGAAGGTGGCATGCTTCCAAGTATTGGTCAATTTCCTTCAGATTTTCTTATTTCTGAGAATAGTTTCTTGTAATATTCATTAAGGATTTTTTTGAATTTCTGAGGGGTCTGTTATTTCGCCTTCACCATTTCTGATTGATGAAATTAGAGATTTTACTTTCTTTCCTGGTTAGATTAGCCAAAAGTTTATCTATTTTATTGACCTTTTCAAAAAGCCAACTTTTTGATTTATTCATTTGTTGTATAATCGTTTTGTTTTCAATTTCATTAAATTCTGTTCTAATTTTGGTTACTTATTTTCTTCTGCTGGGTTTGTGAGTGGAATGTTCTTCCTTTTCCAGTTGCTTGAGATGTCTCATTAAGTTGTTTCTTCTCTTTCTGTTCTCTTGAGAAAGGTTTGCAGTGCTAGAAATTTCCCTCTTAGGACTGCCTTTGCAGTGTCCCAGAGGTTCTGATAATTTGTATCTTCGTTATCATTTTGTTCCAGAAATTTGGTAATTTCCTTCTTATTGTCATCTATGACCAATCTATCATTCAACATAACATTATTAAGCTTCCATGTTTTTGTATGAGTATAGAGATTCCTGTTGTTACTGAGTTCAACTTTTATTCCATGATGGTCTGAGAAGATGCAAGCAATAATTTCTATTCTTTTAAATTTGCTGAGGTTAGATTTGTAACCTAAGGTGTGATCAATTTTGGAGTATGTTCCATGGGCTAAGAAGAATGTGTATTCAGTTTTGTTAGGATGAAATGTTCTGTTGATGTCTGTTAAATCTAATCGCTGAAAGCTTAAGTTTAAGTCTAAAGTCTCTTTGCTTCACTTCTTATTGGAGGATGTCTCCAACACTGCCAAAGGAGTGTTAAAATCTCTGACTATTATGGTGCTGGAGGAAATGAAGCTGCTCTTGTCTTTTAGAGTCTCTCTTAATAAATCGAGGTGCATTCTGGTTGGGTGCAGAAATGTTAATAATTGAAATTTCTTCATGTTGAGTGTTACCCTTAACAAATATGAAGTGACCATCCTTGTCTTTCCTTATTTTTGATGGTTTAAAGCCTATCATATCTGCGAATAAAATTGTAACACCTGCTTTTTTCTGATTTACATTTGTGTGAAATATAGATGACCATCCCTTCACCCTGAGTCTATTTATCTTTTAAGGTAAGATGAGATTCTTGTATGCAGCAGATATCTGGCCTGAGTTTTTGTATCCAGTCAGCCAACCTGCGCCTCTTTAGAGGTCAATTTAAGCCATTCACATTAATTGAGAATATTGATAAGCCGGATAGCAGTTGGGGTATTGAGTTTTTCAAAAGTCCAGTGGACATTTTTAATTCTTTCGCCACTGTAGAAGTTGGAATTTGATCAAAATTTCTGAGTGAGTTTACTTTTGTGATGGAGGATTGTGCTGGTCAGTATGGAGGATAGGTCTCAGAATGTACTAGAGCTGGTTTAGTTATGGCAGATTTCTTCAACATGTGAATGTCATTAAAGTATTTAATTTTTCCATCATAAATGAAACTCAGCTTAGCTGGATACAGGATGCTGGATTGAAAGTTATTTTATTTTAGATTAAAAGTTGATGACCACCCTCTTCTAGCTAGAAAGGGTTCAGCAGAGAGATCTGCAGTCATTCTAATATTCTTCCCCTTTTAGGTTATGGTTTTCTTATGTCTGGCTGCTTGCTGAATTTTCTCCTTCATACTAACTTTGGTAAAGTTAATTATAATGTACCTAGGAGATGTCTTATTCAGGTTGAATATTGCTGGGGTTCTGAAACTGTCTGCTATCTGAATTTCAGAATCTCTTGGTATATCTGGAAAGTTCTCCTTAATTATCTCATGAAGTAGAGCATCTGTGCCTTTTGAAGCAACCTTCTTACCTTCAGGAATTCCTATAAGGTGAATGTTAGTTTTTTTTTTAATTATCCCAGAGTTCTCTGAGAGAATGATCCATTTTTGCTCTCCACTGCTCTTCTGCTGTGAGTGTTTTAGGAGCATTCAAAAGCTTTGTCTTCCATGTCAGCAATCCTTTTTTCTGCCTGCTCCATTCTGTTAGTGAGGACTTCTATTGTATTTCTTAGATCTTTGGGGGCTGCAATTTCTTGTTCAATGTATCAACATCTTTGGTGATTTTGTCTTTAAATTCATTGAATTCTTGAGGCAACTTTTGAAATGCTCCTTGAATTTCTAATTCCAACTTTACCTCCATTCTGTTAATCTTATTTGCGATCCAAATTCTGAGTTCAATTTCTGACATCTCAGCCATTTCTTTATAAATGGGATTTTCCATTGTGTCTGCCATATCATTCCTTGGGGGAGTTGATCTACTGTGGTTATTCATGCTAGTGGAGTTTTTCTGCTGATTCTGCCTTATGATTATTTTACACCATTTGGCTAGTTGAGCAGATAAGGTGAATTTGGGTTCGGGGCTCCTAGAGTAGTGATTAACCAGCCCTTTGCCCGAGAGCTGAGACTGGTGTCTGTACATTTTGCCCTAGAATTTTTTTGCAAAGGAGCCATACATTGCTATGGCCTGAGACACTAGGGACTTGATTGGTGTGGCGGAGCAAAGTGGCTCTGTCTTGTTTTTATCTGTTCTTTGTCCTACCCTAGTGAATCAGTTACTCTGGGTTGTAGTCTCAGCTGTGGAGAAATTAAGCAATTAAGCAATTAAGTGACAAGCAATTAAGTCACCCCAACCCCCATGGGCAACCACTGGAAAAGGAATATCAAACCTTCCTACAACCACACACCCAGGATACCACTTTGGATAGTCCTCAGGTGACTGGCCCAGTTCAAGAGATCCAAATTAATTGTCCTAGTTAGCACCCAGTCTCAGGTGGGAGGGTTCAGAAGGACTCTGGCATTCATAAAGCAGACCCTAACAGATATGAAGAACTTGATATGTTCCTACACTATAATAGTTGGGATATTTTAACACCCCTTTGACAGTTTTGGATAAATCTCCAAGAAGGAACTAAACAAAGAAATATTAGACTTAAACCTGATCCTAGAATAAATGGACCCTACAGACCTCTGTGGAACATTTCACCATAATAAAACTGAATATAAATTCCTCTCATCAGCCCACAGGTCATCCTGCAAAATAGATCATATCCTGGGACACAAGTCTAACCTCAGCAAATTTAAACGTGTAGAAATTATTCCTGTGTCTTTTCGGGAAACTGTGGAATAAAAGTTGAATTCAACAGCAACGGGAATCTTCATATTCAAACGAAGTCATGGAAACCAAATAATCTTAGGCTGAATGATAGCTGGGGCAAGGAAGAGATTAAGAAGGAAATCCCCAATTTTTTAGAACAAAATAATAATGAAGATACAAATTATCAAAACCTGTGTAATACTGCAGAGGCATTCCTCAGAGGGAAATTTATAGCTTTCAAAGCCTTCATCAATAAAACAGAAAGAGAGGAAACCAACAACTTAATGGATCATCTCAAGCAGCTGGAAAAGGTAGAACATTCCAACCCCAAACCCAACAGAAGAAAAGAAATAACCCCAATTAGGGCAGAATTAAATGAAATTGAAAACAAAAGAATCATTTAGAAGATCAACAAAAGAAAACGTTGGTTTTTTGAAAAGATTAACAAAATTGATAAACATTTAACCAACCTAACCAGAAATAGAAAAGTAAAATCTGTAATATCGTCTAACAGAAATGATAAAGGAGAAATACAACAGACACTTCAGAAATTCCAAAATCCTCAATGATTAATAAAAAAATCTCCATTCTCAGAATTGTGAAAATCTGAAGGAAATGGACCAATACCTGGAAGCATGCCACCTTCTTAGACTCAACCAGAAAGAATTAGAAGTCTTGAATAGACCTATATCAACCACTGAAATGGCATCAACAATACGACATCTTCCTAAAAGGAAAAGTCCAGGACCAGATGGCTTCACATCCAAATTCTATCAAACCTTTCAAGAGGAACTAGTACCTATATTATACAATATTTTCTAAAGAGAAAAAGAAGGAATACTTCCCAACACATTCTGTGAAGCACATATCACCCTGATACCCAAACGAGGAAAGGATCCCACAAAGAAAGAAAATTATAGACCAATCTCATTAATGAATATTGATGCAAAAAATATTCAATAAGATCTTAGCAAACAGAATTCAACAGCACATCAAAAAAATTATACACCATGATGAAGTTGGTTTTATTCCAGGGTTATAGGGTCAGTTCCACATACGCAAATCTATCTATATACATATATATATTACATCACATCAGTAAAATAAAGAACAAAGACCATATGATTCTCTCAATCGACATAGAAAAAGCCTTTGATAATATCCAGCATTCTTTCATGATCAGAATTCTTAAGAAAATAGGCATAGAAGGGACATTTCTTAAATTGATAGAGGCCACCTACAACAAACCTACAGCTAAGATCTTATTTAATGGTGTAAAGTTGAAAACATTTCCACTCAGATGAGGAATGAGGCAAGGATGCCCACTGTCTCCACTGCTATTCAACATAGTAATGGAAGTCTTAACCATAGTAATCGGGCAGGAGAAGGTGATGAAGGGTGTCCAAATAGGGTCAGAGGAGATCAAACTCTTGCACTTTGCTGATGATATACTCCTATACCTGGAAAATCCCAGGGACTCAACTTCAAAATTTCTAGATGTTATCAAGGAATGCAGCAGCATCTCAGGATATAAAATCAATACTTACAAGTCAGTAGCTTTTATATATACCAACAATCAAGGTGAAACAACAATTAAGGACTCTATTCCTTTTATAATAGTGACAAAGAAAATGA
The DNA here is from genome assembly GCA_963573935.1 of Arctocebus calabarensis. Lineage (NCBI taxonomy): Eukaryota > Metazoa > Chordata > Mammalia > Primates > Lorisidae > Arctocebus > Arctocebus calabarensis. The sequence continues at coordinate 6,609 of CAUYON010052097.1, forward strand.
AATATCTGGGAATTTACCTAACAAAGGACGTGAAAGATGTCTATAAAGAGAACTATGAGACTCTGAGAAAAGAAATAGCTGAAGATGTTAGCAAGTGGAAAAGCATAACATGCTCATGACTGGGAAGAATCAACATTATTTAAATGTCCATACTACCCAAAGCAATCTACAGATTTAATGCAATCCATATTAAAGCACCATTGTCATACTTTAAAGAACTTGAGAAAATAGTATGTCATTTTATATGGAATCAGAAAAAACCTCACATAGCAAATACATTACTCAGAAATAAGCACAAATCATGAGGTATCACATTCCAGACAATAATGTAATGTCTATACTATAACTCTATAGTGATCAAAACAGCACAGTACTGGCACAAAAACAGAGTGGTAGATTTATGAAAAGAATAGAGAACCAAGAGATGAATCCAGCTATTTATCATTTGATCTTTGACAAGCCTATCAGAAATACTCAGTGAGGGAAAGACTCCCTATTTAACAAATGGTGCTAGGTGAACTGGCTGGCAACCTGTAGAAGACTGAAACTGGACCCACACCTTTCACCATTAACAAAAATTGATTGTCACTGGATAAAGGATTTAAACTTAAGACATGAAACTGTAAAAATACTAGAAGAGCATGCAGGGAAAACACTTGAAGAATTTGGCCTGGGGGAATATTTTATGGGCCCTCATAAAATATGGGGTAATTGAAGCAACCCTCAAAATACATTACTGGGATCTGATCAAACTAAAAAACTTTTCTCACAGCAAAGAGCACACTAAGTAAAGCAAACAGACAACCTTTAGAATGGGAGAAGATTTTTGCAAGTTATGCTTCCACCAAAGGTCCAATAACTAGAATCTTCAGAGAACTGAAACTAATCAATAAGAAAAGAATAAACAACCCCATTTATATGTGTACAAGAGACTTGAACAGAAAATTTCTCTGATGAAGACAGGCACATGGCCTACAAACACATGAAAAAATGCTCATGTTCCTTAATCATCAGAGAAATGCAAATCAAAACCACTAGAGATATCATCTAACTCCAGTAAGATTAGCCTACATCACAAAATCCCCAAACTATAGATATTGGCGTGGATGCCGAGAGAAAGGAACTATTCTACACTGCTGGTGGGAATGCAAGCTAATACGACGTTTTTGGAAAGAAGTTTGGAAAACACTCAAGGAACTAAAAGTAGACCTACTGTTCAATCCTGCGGTCCTTCTACTAGGTATATCCCCAGATGACCAAAAGTTATTTTACAACAAAGACATTTGCACCAGAGTGTTTATTGCAGCCCAATTCATAATAGCCAAGATATGGAAACAGCCCAAGTGTCCATTGACCCATGAATGGATTAACAAATTGTGGTTTATATACACCATGCATAATACTATGCAGCCATAAAAAAGGGATGGAGACTTCACATCTTTTGTGTTTACCTGGAAGGACCTGGAATATATTCTTCTTAGTAAAGTATTTCAAGAATGGGGAAAAGGTATCCAGTGTAGTCAACACTACTATGAAATCAATATATAACCACCTATATACTCATATGAATGGCAAAACATAACTGTAGTCCAGAAAGTAGACGGAAAGAGGAAAGAGAGGGGAGGGGATGGGGGATATGGGAGGAGGGCAGGTATTTGGGGGGACCTCACCTAATGTACATGATGTAATGGTACATTTCAAAACTACTAAGAAATGAGTATAATTGTGATGGATGTATTACTTCGTTCAATGTAAACATTTCACATATTTTGAAGCAGTACACTGAACCCCATAAATGCATCAATGTACAAAGTTATGATTTAATAAAAAATAATTAAAAGAAAAATGTCCAGCAACTAGATAGCAGGGGTCTGCTGGCAGCTTGCATTAGACTCACTCTAGTGCTCCGTGGAGTCAGAAGGACCCACCTAGCAAATGAATTAGTCTGGGAAGTTTGATGCCTCCTTCTCCACCTTGCACCTCTGTCACACCCAGTCACTGGTAACCCCACACAGTTGTGACCCAGTTCCCTCCAATGAGCAGATGCTCCAGCGATTTGTGCCTGCATCACAGGAAGATCTGTGTTTCCTTGGCCAGGCTGCCAACAGTTAGCAGTGGGAGCTGAGGCCTGATAACCTCAGGTGCTTAATTGAAGCTGTGGCAGTTCACTTAGTTCCAGCCCCATCCTTGATTGATGTTGCTGACACTTACATTTTTGTAGAATTTATGTTTCTGTCCCAGCTATATTCCCCTGTGGACGAGGTGGTGTTTGAGTTCACAGAAACTGCAACTGAGTCCCAGTCTGTGCTGCTGCCCAGAGTTGGCGTCTCTGTCTTGGGTACAGTTTGTGTTGGGCCAGGTGCGGTTAGAGCTCACTCTCAGCTCTCATTTCCAGCCTGTCCCTGCCAGCTTTTGTCTCTGCTATGATCCCCTGGGGACTAGGTGCTTCTTAGGCTCACTAAAGCCCTGCCCTGGGGAGTATGCTTTCTCTGAAGGTGTATTCTAGGCTCTGTCTTCGCAGTACCCCACCCAGGCAGGTACTGCCTCAGGCATACCCTTTACTCATGGGGCCTGTGTTTCCATCCCAGATCTGTTCCACTGGAGTCTGCCACCAGCAAAGATAACTGGCTTCCTCTGGTTACCCAAAGAGGCAGGGAGTGTCTCTCCAAAATATCCCCAGGGGTGTGAGCCACATTGTTCCCCCAGCAGCTGCTGCTGCTCTGTGCTCCAGGGCACCGCCTCTCCCTCTCCCTCAGTTCACCGTCTTCTCCTTACTCCCTTGCCACAGAATCAGCACAGACCTGCAACAGTTCACGCCCTGTCCACACCTCTTGAGAAAATGCCCAAGAATCTGGACTCCATGGGGCCAGGCTTCCAGATCTTTGGGTGAGAGTGGAGGGGAGGGCTGGGAGTTCAGAATTGCAGGTAGAGAATATATATGGTTTTATAGTTTTATGCTTGGGAGGAGAGTGCCGTGGCACACTGGTAGGTCCTCTTTGGGGAAAGAGTTCCAGTTTTTTAGAGAGTCTCTCCCATGGGATAAAATAGGAAGCTATCTGGACTCTGCTCAGTTGGTTTTAGAAAGTCTTGGGGAGGAGACTCTGATCAGCTTGGTGATGGATTTTGTACCTATTGTTTGTTTCTTTGAGATTGTAGCTTGCCCCAGCAGGGTCGATGTGCATTCTTCAACCTTCTCTCAGGGCTCAGCTCCAAACCATCAACTTGTTGCTAAACTTCCATCGTTTAACTCTCCTTTCGGAAACCTAACTCCAGTCGGCCATCTTGCTTCCACCCTGGTTCTATTCTTTCTTGATCATTCTCCATGATCTCTTTGTAGTGATCTTTCTGCTTTTAACTATTTTTGTAGAAGTCAATGTAGACTTGAAGTTGCCCACCCCACTACCACCAAATGATGTGGAAGAGAATGAAGTGAGCTCCCCATCATCTAGCGACTTGGATGAAGAAAATCCTGCAGAAAATCCCACAGAAAATCTTGCATTAAAAGAAGAAAATCCACTTCCAAAAGGTGGAAATCCATTGAAGGCAGAGAAATATGACCCTGTTGCTCGGTTTCTGCTTCCTCTGAGACCCCTCTGATTCCCAATAAAGTCCTTAAATGGGTCTTCAAAGAAGTCAAATGAAAACAGGTCCCTTCCACCAGAACGTTCCCTGAAGACATCCTCTGGGTTACAGAATGTGAAGTCCAACTCAAATGGATCGTCAAAATGACTTCCACCAGGTCCTCCACCATTTAATCCTTCTTCGCCATATTTGTCATAGATGTCCTGCTTTTTAGGATCTGACACCACCTCATATGCCTCAATTGTTTGAATTTTCTCTCTGCTGCTTCTTTATTCTCAGGGTTTTTTATCTGGGTGCCACTTGAGTGTCAGTTTTTGGTATGCCTTTTTAATATCCTCAGCTGAGGCATGTCTCTGTAAGCCTAGAACTTCATAATAGAACAGATCAGAGGACACAGATGGCGGAGGGCGGGAAGGAGGGAGGGGGTGGCAGCCCAGAGTTCCTCGAGGCTCCTGCATGACTGAGCTCATGGTGGCGGATGGTCCTCAGGCTTTATTCCTGTACTTTGGTTTCCTTCCTTCCTTCCTTCCTTCCTTCCTTCCTTCCTTCCTTCCTTCCTTCCTTCCTTCCTTCCTTCCTTTCTTCCTTC
>CAUYON010052099.1:0-13849 GCA_963573935.1 Arctocebus calabarensis
TGATCAAGAAAATGCCATGAAGGCTATCTGTAACAGTACGATCAAAATATTTCTGATTGTATATGAAGCACATTGTGCCCTATGATTGCACCAATGTACACAATTATGATTCAATAAAATTATTAAAAAAAAAGAAAGAAAGAAAAAGAAGACAATAGGTCTCATGAAGAGCAAGGGACATTTAAATGCCTTAGTGATTGACTTTCTAGCCTTAAGTCAGATTTTTCTCTCGGCTAAACAGTCTAATCAACTAAGATCCATGTCAGCCTCATTACATAGAGCCCCTGAGCTCCATTAAAATGACAGCCCCTCAGACCTCCCCTATATTATCCCAAGTTCGTCTAGGAAGGGAACTGAGTGGGGACTTTCAGATAGTAAATGTGGCTATGATGTGATCAGCCTCTCTCTGATAGCATGTGTTAGTTCTAAAAGTCTATTTCTGATTTAGTATCTCCTTTGCTCCCATTTCACTGACATCAAGCAAAATGCCCTATAAAAGAGTTTATATGTGGAAGAGCATGTGCCTGAACAAGAAAAATGGAGGCATCTTCAACCTTCCTCCAGCCAAGAATATTCTACCTGACCACCCACTACCCAGTATTTCCACCACCTAGTCACCAAGGCAATGCTTACCCATCTTTCTAAAATGAGTTCAAATAATCTCTAAGCTTTCTATAAAGCTTTCCTTGAGACTATCTGATTCTCAGGAACCCCATATGTACCTCTATCACAGAATTTCACACTGCATTGTGATTATTTCTTTGTATGTCTGTCTCTATAAAGTCATTTACTGTATCTTATTAATATTTACCTCTGGAGCCTGAGCACCTACGTACCATAGTGTTTGGCATCCAAACAATGCTTCATAAACATCTTTGAGTAATGCTGTCAGAATTTCATAGCTGAATTTTTATTACAAATTTCCCTCCTGTTGTTATTGCTCTGTCCAAGAGAAGGTACAGAATACAATTTAATATTTTATGTGTAATTCTACCACTATACTTTAATATCCTTTATGGCACTATAGAAAACTGCACCTACCTAGCAGTTATTAAGAGGCTGAGGATAATAAATTTGAGTGACCCTCTAGTCACTGAAGCAGAAAAGAACATGACCAACCATTATTCATAAAAATTACATGTTTTGAGTTGTTTCACTATTAGTGAGATCAGTTTAACCTAATAGAGGGGATTTATGGAGCAATTGGCTGGAAGAAGGTACAAGTCAAAAGGCAAAGATTTTTCACTTCCTTAGTGATATTCTCTCATCGATTGTTTTTCATAGGTGAAACCAAGAACTTGCTGACTCCTCTGCATTTTTACCTGTTATTAACAAGGCCAAAATCAAACTTTAGGACCCCTTACACTTTTGGTGTGTGTGTTTGTTTCTTATTTTCTGCTTGTCATTACTGTATCAGGAATTGTCATCATCTTCAAGTATTTGTTAAGTGAGTACCTATATACCCCAGGCATCAATACCACAAAGATCTATTTGACATGGTCTTGGCTCTGTCAAAGCTGAGAAATCTATAAGACCAAGGAATGTATAAACCACACTGCTCTACTTCTCTTTACTTTCAGAGATGCTGATCTTCCAGACATCTTCTTTGGATAATATCCAGGATCCAATTTACAAAGACCTCCAGATTCCTCTTTGTGATACTGAGATTGTGGAAAGACTCCCAAAGATAGTTAAGATTCCAGTAGTTCTAAGGATAAAACTCAGCATCTAGATTCTGGCTCTAAAAGGTCATAATAAGGAATATTACATTCTTGTGCTTATCCAAAGCTATACCTATACATACATGATGATATGACATAGAATCTTCCCTCCCAAAAGTATTTGTGAACTGAGTCTCACTCTCCCATGTGATAATCTGAAGTTGAGTGAGAGAAGTGTATTGATTGACAGTAATGTTCAGAAGAACTTGGGAGTGCCTAATCTTAGCTCTGGGCTAACAAGTGATCTCCTGATGCTTTTGTTTTTGCTTAAGTTTACCCCTATTCCCTTCCTTTCTGTACTCCTACCCTCCAGGAAAAGCCACATACACCACAGGGAAAGTGTGAAAGGGCGTGGTGAGGCTGAAGAGTTTCTCTAGGTCATTGCCAGCACTGCTGAGGCAACAAGTCCAGGATAGTTTTCTCATTTTCCAAAGGACCCAGTCATGCCCTTCGCCCACACTTGTCTCAGATGTCATCATTCTTTGACATGATTCATGGCACTTCCTAAGCATAAGCAAGACAAGGGATAGGTTAGGAGGGATCAGTCCTGATAGCAAGAGGGAAAACAACCAAGTTTGTTTGTTGAACTGTTGTGCTTATATAATTCCCACAGTCCCTTATTTCAATGAGCTTCCATAAGAGGGTGCACACAAAAGAACTTTAAAGAATTTTGGTCCTACATGTGGAAAGTGTCTTAGTCTGTTTATGCTGCTATAAGAAAATACCACAGACTGTTTAATTTATAAAGAACAGACATTTATTTCTTATAGTTCAGGAGACTGGGGAGTCCAAGATCAAGCCTCTGACACTGGTGTCTGGTGAGGGCCACTCTCTGCTTCTAAGATAGTACTTTGTTAGTGTCTCCTTACACAGCAGAAGGTTGAAGGGCATGAGGTCATAAATGCTGAGTGAAGCCTCCTTCAGAAATGCTTTAATCCCATGCACTAGGGCTCCACCCTCATTACTTGATATCCTTCTTAAGCCTTCTTAAGGCTCCATCTCTTAATGCTATTACATTGGCAATTAAGTTTTAGCACATAAATTTTGGAGGGAACATAGCAATAAGGTGACTTTTAGCTGTGCTCACTTTGCAGTCCCTACTTGTCATTAATTCTCGTGTAAAAATTATCTTTGCTCTACCTCACACTTAGGAAAACAGATAACTTGACAACATGTTAAAGGTCATGTCCTGGAAGCTTTTCTCCTAGTTCCCTATCTCCAGATCCCATGCTCATTCAGCTACTTAACAAGTAGTTAGTGGTCTTTGATTCCATGCAAAGCACAGATGTCTTGACTAATATTTATCCATTGAATCTAATCTCATAGTTACATGATATTATTTTTGCTTTTCATTTTCCACTGCCAGTACCCTCAGACACTTCCTCAGAGAAGACAAAGCAATATTTTCCCATAGTCACACAGTGAATCACAAACATATTTGGAATTTGAACCCTGCTTCCTTGGCTACTCTCTCTACCACGACATGCTACTGCTAACTGCAATCTTAAATCAGCAAAATGCCTTAGCACATCTAGCAAGTGTTTCTACAATAACAAGTTTGGTTATAGTTTTTGTAGTTGTTGTTTCCTTGTTTTTCCTTCTATCCATTTGTTTGTTCTCCTTTTCTTTTATGTAAAGCAGATTTGTGTGTTGTCAGCCAAATTACACCCAATCTTCATATAAAGCATTCTATCCAATTCACAAGTTCAGCAGGAAAATTTAGTAAATGGACCTGAAGCCTTATTATGGCTCCTTAAAAAGTCAATTGGTGAAAATTAATATAAAGCAAAACATCATAATAAAACTTAAAAAAAATGACAATTTGCATTCACTTTAACATCATTCTGAGCAAAAGGTACAACCATTCTTTAATATTCATGACTCACTGTTTTACATATTATACTGAACACATTACAAAATGCTTTCATACACATCTTATTTGAAAAACTTCACACAGCCCTTTGGGGATGAAACCCAAAGTAGGATTAATGCTTTCCATTTTGCAGGAGATTAAATGGGATATGGAGTGTTTACTGACTAAAGATCTAACACCACACAAATTCTATTTGGGAAATCCAATTCTTCTTACACTACTAATGTATTTCCCAGAAACAACCTTCCTTAAGAGAAATCTAGTTATATAGGCAAAACTAAACTTGTTTATATATCATACAAAACAGAACCATGTATTACACGCACAGTTAGTAGAAAGAGTTTTATATGATATTTCTCTCCATTGATACAAACTGGCCAACCATGAACAAAAGTGAAATGTTCAGGAAGGTTGACAGTTGGGACCCTATCATTCTCCTTCAACCTTTTCTCTCCATCTGACCTTTATTACTCCCTTTCAGACAATCTTTGGCCTTCTGCTTAATTCATATTCCTCTACTAGTCCAAAAAGAAAAAAAGACATTTCAAAGATCAACATGCTATCTTTCTGGCAATGTAAAAGGTACAAAAGGACAGCCAGAAAGGATAACCCCTGTGTATTCCTAAGTGGTGGTTCTCTTTTTCCCTTTCAAGCAATTGTTGCACCTATGTCTCTGTGTGTGCATGTGAGGAAGCAAATGTTGAAGGAATAGAGGGATGAGTTTAGGGATGATCTTGACATCCAGGAAAAATTATAAGCTTTTTCTATTATTTCTATTTCTGAGAAATGTGGAAATTCATTTGTTCATTCACTTAACATATATTACTGCAGTAGTTAACTGCTAACTGCTTACTTTGTGCCTATCCTACAATTTAAGGATCTCATGGTAGTCCCTTAGGCTGCTGGGAAACAGACATACAAATGAATAATTGCAACATAGAGTGATAAAAGCACAATAATGTAGGTAAGCACAAAGCATTATAATACAAAGGAGGAAGTAAGATGGAAGTGAAATGGACATCAGCAAAGGCCTGTTGAAGAAGATAGTCTACTGGACTTTTAAAGAGATAAAACTAATCAACTAGATATTTCAGACAGAACTATCAGCAGTTTTACACAAAGGCCTGAGTCAAATTAGCACATTCTGAAAACTATAAGCAGTCAAGATCATGGTGAAATGCATATGCCATGGTTAGCGTATTTACATTGTTTTTGTCTGAACAACATCTCTTCACCCCTTCAGGTGATAATATAACCTGGATTTGGTTTTGGAAAACATATCCCCCTACTACTTATAACCTTGGTTGGTTTTTATGGCAATATCCTAGGGACAGACAATAACTCAAGCTGGCCAGCCTAGGGTTTTATACTCCTTGCTATAGTAATTAAAGGCACATGACCCAAACTAGGCCTATACAGCCTTTCCTAAGATTTGATGTGTAGAAATTGGAATATGGAATTTGGGGTGGAGGATGGGGCAAATCTTGAACTTCATGAATCATGCAAGCTGGAGTGGTAAGTAGTTACTTCCCTGGTGGCCTAAAGTTGTTTGGCAAATAAAAGAAATACACAGAGTGAAGTAGAATCCAGGAATAGAGTAAGGGAGGGCAAGAGAATGGGGCAGATGGAGCCCTGGTGACATCACTTGAGCCCTCTGTCTGAAGGTGTTGGCCAATCACATTGTTTCCACTCAAGCCACTTTGAGTTGAATTTCTATTACTGTGCCAGAAAAATAATCACATGAGTATTAAATCATATTAAGGGTTTTGGACTTTATTATGAACAATGAGGGAGACTGTGAAAACTTTGAAGCAATAAATAAATTTATGTTTTAGAAAGCATATGCTGGCAACAGGATAGAGAATGGTTCGGGATAAGGTAGGGATCATGAGCAAGCCCAGTTACAAAGCTAGCATGATAATCTAGACAGGAGATAATAAAGGCCAGAACTAGGGAAGTGGTAGTTGGCATCCATAGAAATAATCTCTTCTGAAGAAGATTTAAAAGGCAACTGGGTAAAGAATAGGAGGGGAAGGAAGGAGTTAGGGATAGATCTTGATTTACTTGCATAGATTCTCAGATTCAATGTGCTTCTTGTTCATTTGCATGTTTGTTAACCAAGAGAGAATCTAAGAAGAAATAAATATTAAGGTAAAAGGAGGTAAGTTCATTCAGGGAACTCTTAAATTTAAGATTTCTGTGGCACAGTTGTATGAGATAGAAACATTAAGTTCGCAAGCTCATCCTAGAAATAGTGCTACATACCTCATTGCTGAATATCACTATGGTCACCAGAGAGCCCACGGGAGTACTTCAAAAGTAACCATAGTTACATTTAGCCATGAAGTATTTAGCACTTTTTCTAGGATGAGTTCACAAACTTAATTGTCTGACCTTGTATGGCGACATCCAGGTAGTAGTTAGAGATTTAGTTCTGATGCATAAGACTAAGACCTGGGCAGAATAAACCACACAGATGACTCCAGAAGGTTTCGACATGGAAGAGATGACCCAGGGAGACGTGAGAAGACCAGAGCTGATCTTTGGGGAATTACCATTTAAGAGGCAGGGCTGTGTTAGAGACTGGACAGGAGATGTCAGAGAAGGAGAAGAGGAATCCTAAGAGGGTGATGTCCCAGAAGTCAAGGTACTGGGAAGGAAAAAGTAGTTACAGAGAGGTCAAGCAAGGTGGCGACTCTGAAAGTACCCTTTGACTATTTGAAAGTCTACAGTGACTGGAACCCAAGCACATTTGGAAGATGAAACTTCATAGGCAGAGTAAATAAAAGAAAGTGTGTTCATCCAACTATACCTTTTTAGCATTTTTGGTTACAATATTAGTTATATATTGAATTTGCTAGACATTATATACTACATGGAGATCATAGCAAGATTTTACAGAAAATATTATATTTTTGTTTTTCATTGTGAGCTCTACATTTTAACATGGGAAATGTCTTGCATATAAAGGTAGAAGTCATGAGAAATCTCAGGAACCCAAAATGCACCCTTCAGAATCATCTAATTGCTATGTTTGTGTTCATCTCCCTAGGCTATTCATCACCACCTCAGGTACCATGTGCCTCTCATTCAGGGTAATTGCTTTAATTCAAACTCAATAGTAGTGGTTTACAAGTCAGGATATTTAAAATAATTTTCTGTGTTTGGCCCAATCTCCCTAAGTTCATTTGGGTTGGAATCATGTTGAGGTTTGTTGGTGTTTGACCCTACACCCCCTTAGAGATATAGAGTTCATAGACCCTAAAACCACAGAATTAGACTTGATGGTTAAAAAGATGTATCTATGACAAAACTTGTAGTATACTTTAAATAACTCTGGCTCAACAAAATAATTGGAATGCGGAGGGAAGAGGAAAAGAAAAGAGAAGATAAAAGAATGGAAGAAGGGAAAAGGAAGAGAAGAAAAGTAAAAAGACAAACAAAAAGGTAGTGCTTGCCATCAGAGCACTTTGTGGGGATCTCATATGAAAAAGCATCTGAAATCAAGGCCTTGACAGTGGGAGAAAACTTGGTTTACATTGGCCAGTTTGCAGACTTCCATTCTCTCTGGACTTTTCTAGCATAGAAAATATGGAGAAGGAAATTAATGGGATAGCTGCCCTTTGAAAGTACCTGGTTCCTCACGTCCTGAGATCCTAAACTCACCTGCCAGCCTATAGCCTAGTATAAATCTTCACCACACAGAAGAGACGTGAAAGAAGGAGGCCTCATGTGCCTACCATGATCTTGCTATCAGCATTACTTACTGATCTTGCTATTCAACCATAAAAATACGTATTAAACTTCTGTTTTAGGCCAAGTCCTGCACAAGGTCCTACAGGTACAAACAGCTCAGAGTCCATCCTCCAGAGCAGTGGTTTCTCAACCTTCCTAATGCTGTAGTCCTTTAATACAGTTCCTGGGGGTCGTGACCCACAGGTTGAAAACTGCTGCTCTAGAGCCTAAGGGACCTGTCTTCATATCCAACTTACTTGAGCAGACTCTGGAGCCTAAAGCTTACCTCTTTTATTTAAGCTACACACTTTGCACCTTAGATATCCCCTTTTCTCACTCTATGATGTTTACTTATCTGTAGAATGGAGCTGACACTACGACAGTCTTACTAAGCCCCTGTGAAGATTCACTGACCTAGACGGAATGTGTAAATTGCCAGAACTGGCACCCAGAACATACACGTCACTCAGTTAGTTGCTGTCACTTTTATCATGATCATTATGTTGTCATCAAAAACAAAGGCACTTTTTCTTAGGATTTTTGCTTGAGGCTCTAGAATTTTATCTTGACCCACTGAAGGAAAGGACTTGCAGGTGCTATGATAGAAAGCCCCACGCTGAGTCACAGATTCCTGAAACTCCTCAACCTGGCTGTGTTCTGGTGAGTATACCTTCCAGTATTTCGACCTTTTCACCCCACAAGGATGCTTAGGAAATTAGAATTGATAGCATGCCCTCCCTACTTTAACTGTTTATGATTTTGTCTATTGTTGAAAAGAGTTTTGGTTTTTTTCCCACATACCTAATAGCATCAATTTGATGTTGTTTCCCAAGATATGAAGGGCAGCACTTTCTCTCCAGATGTGAGCTCCTCCTTGGGAGGCTATGTGCATGCTTCTGATTCTTGAGACAAGAGAGAGTCCCATGGGCAGAAACAATACCAGAATGTACTAACAATGCTAACCCTGTAATTTTCTGTCTTGGATGTATCTAACAAATTTCAGTAAGTTCTCAAGTGTGTTGTGGGCTTTAAAGAATAGAAAACATGCTCCAGTCTTTCTTAGGATTCACCAGTATCCTTGTGGGTGCAGCACACTGACTTCAGTTCCTGTGTACTGCGTAATAGCTACCAGGGCTTGGGAAGGCAGATGTCAGAGGGAAGCTAGAATGGGCTGAGCAGAGAGGTGTTGACATCGTGTTTGGACATCTAGCATACCAAAGTAATTGGTCAAATCATCAATGTCGAGCCTTCTGTGTCCCTGGGGAATGCTTCTTTTCCTTAGCAACCTCATAAAATGGGACTAAGAATATTGTTTAGGGAGCTGCAGGAAGCCAGGGAGGAACCAGAGTGAGCTAGACACTGTGTTTTTCCCTCCCCACGTTAGGACCATAGTGAAACCCTGGCATGGAAGGCTCCACACACTCCTCTTTCTCACTCCACCACCAGCATTCACCATGAAGAAGAGTTATTAATACTGAGAAGGGCATGGCCAGACTGTGCAAAGGCTCAGGCTCCCACTCTTTTTTTTTTAATTCAGTTTTTCTTTATTATTTTTTTTTTAATTTCAGGTTATTGTGAAGGTATAAACAATGAGGTTACAATTTTTGAATTTGTTAGGTACAATCGCTCTTGTAGTTGTGTCCCACACCCAAAAGGTGTGCCAGACACTCCTACCTTGTGCCCTTTAAGTGGGAGCCCACCAATGCCCCTTCCCCCTTCCTTTGTTCCTCCTACCCCCAACTCGAATAGAATTAAGTTTTTCTCCTATGTGGGCATGTGTTAGATTGTCTACTGGCTTCATAATAAAATTGAGTACATTGGGGCTTGGTGCCTATAGCCCAGTGGCTAGGGTGCCAGCCACATACACCAGAGCTGGTGGGTTCAAATCCAGCCCGGGCCTGCCAAACAACAATGATAACTATAACCAGAAGATGGCCGGGCATTGTGGTGGTGCCTGTGGTCCCAGCTACTTGGGAGGATGAGGCAAGAGAATTTCTTGAGCCCAAGAGTTTGAGGTTGCTGTGAGCTGTGATGCCATAGCATTCTACCCAGGGTGATAGCTTGAGACTCTGGTTCAAAAAAATTGAGTACATTGGATGGAATTGAAACACATTCTTAGTAAAGTATCTCAGAAATGGAAAATGAAGTACTTAGGCTCTCATTCTTGTTTGTGTGGTCTCTTTCACCTGCCTCAGGCCCCGTGGGAAGTTGCTTTCTCAACAAGTTTTCACCAAATGCTCATCTGCTTCAAGATAATCAAAGCAACATCTGGCCCTTTTGGCTATACTTTTGGTTCTCTTTCAATACTTTCTCAGTGCAAAAGGCAGAGGAAAGAATTACCTTTTTTGGCATTCCATCTTCTCAGGGAAAACACACAGTCCTTTTTCTCTTCAACTAAAAGAATGCAGGTTCCGAACCCTCACTTGCTCTGGAGTCCTGGTATAGTCCAGAAGTAGTTTATATGTCTGCTTCTCTACTTAGACTGCGCCAGGGTGTCATACTCGTTTAGAGCAGTTGTTCTCAACCTGTGGGTTGCGACCCACAGAAACTGTATTAAAGGGCTGCAGCATTAGGAAGGTTGAGAACCACTGGTCTAGGGCTTCACAGGGTGGCTGATTCCTACCAGGTGTTCAACAAATGGAAACAGAGGAAGGACTTCAAAAGAGCTTCCAGCCACTGTCTTGAAATTTTTTCTAGGACAAAGAGAGGAAGGGAGGGAAGGAGGGAAATAAGAAAGAAGGAAGGTTGGCTTACTCACCCTAACCCAGTGCCATTGAACTTTTTAGGTTAATGCTTCCTTTACATTGAAAGCTATTGGATGTCCCCCTTTAAATCATTAGGCCCTTTGCAAAGTGGCATCTAGGTTTTATGGTCACAGAGAGTATTTCTCTAGAGAGGACAATGGAGGTTAAAACATAGAGTTTAGCTTCATAGTAGGGCTGAGTACATTGGGAGGTTGGGGCAGAGGGAGGGTTATTGGTGGGACCATACCTATGGTGCATCTTAGAAGGGTACAGGTGAACCTTACTAAATGCAGAATACAAATGTCTTCATATAATATCTGAGAAAATGCCAGGAAAGCTATGTTAATCAGGTTGATGAGTATGAATAATGAGCCTTCTAAAGCCCAGTGGGGAACCAGAGAAGGAAAAGAACAACATATACTATGGGTTTACTTAAGAAAACATGTGGCATCAAATAAGTTGTCAGGAACCTAAAGCATTGTCTTTAAGAAAAATCCCCCAAGGTTCCTTGACCAAGATAAAGTCGACCAGTTGCTGGCCTTCTCTAGAGGCCTGCCCCAAGATGTTTGCATGGCTTTCTTGCACAAGGCCATCGTAAGATTGTACATGAAACCAGCACATTGTACCCCTTGATTGCACTATTGTACACAGCTATGATTTAATAATAAAGACAATAAAATAAAAAAAAAAAAACAGAGTTTAGGTTGGGTGGCGCCTGTGGCTCAAAGGAGTAGGGCACTGATCCCATATGCTGGAGGTGGCAGGTTCAAACCTAGCCCCGGCCAAAAATTACAAAAACAAAAACAAAAAATCATAGAGTTTAGGGTGTTTTTTAGGAAAGTAAAACATGGTGATGTCCCACAATAAAAGAACATGTGTGTCTCGCATGATATAGGGAAGGGCCCAAGTTAGGGAAAAGTGTACTAAAGAGAAAAGTGAAAGAATATAAACAATCATATTAGTTCTCCCTCTTTTTTTTTTCTTTTTTACAGGGTTTGAGTTACATTTCTCTGGGGCATCCTATTTCTCACAAGCTTCTTGACTATTCTTGTGACTGGCATTTTACCACTGACACTGTTTTAGTCTTGGGCCCTAGGCTACCACCTTGTTATTGGTTTTAATTTCTATTTCCCTGATTTCTGAGATTCAGAACATTGGCATGTATGTTTATTGTCCATTTGGATTTCCTCTTTTACAAAGTACTCTTTCAAGTCTTTTTGCTTATTTTTATGCAGGGAAATCTGCCTTTTCTTTTTTCTGTAGAGGAATACTTTCACTATTCTGTATTGTTTTTTGCTGGTTGAGGGGTTTCAGATATCCCCTTCCATTCTGTGACATCTCTTTACTCTCTTAATAGTACCATCTGATAAACAAGAATTCTGAATTTTAGCATAAAAAATTCTTTGTATTTATGGTCACATTTGTGACCAGCCTAACAAACATTTTTCTACCTGGAAGTAGAGAATATGCAGATATTCTCTTATATTACCTTCCAATAAGTTAATTATTGCCGCCTAACAAAGCCACCCACAGGTCAGAAACTGAACACAAAAAACCATTTCCTATTCTTGCTCAACCTAGTGCTCCCTCTTTTAAACTAATTAACTTGTACAGCTTTGCCATATTCCAGGGAGAACCCCTGTTTTTATTCATAGAAAAGCATTCACTCTCTCTAAATACAGAATTTAGCAAGTTATCTAGGAATTGTGCACATCAGGCTGAAGTCTTTTTTTCTCCCCCTACAAAATTTCTATAGGAAAGAGAGAATAATAAGCCTTCTAAAGTCCAGTGGGGAACCAGAGAAGGAAAAGAGCAACATATACTATGGGTTTACTTAAGAAAACATGTGGCATCAAATAAGTTGTCAGGAACCTGAAGCATTGTCTTTAAGAAAAATCCCCTAAGGTTCCTTGACCAAGATAAAGTGGACCTGTTGCTGGCCTTCTCTAGAGGCCTGCCCCAAGATGTTTGCATGGCTTTCTTGAACAAGGCCATAAACTTATTTTTTTAAATAATTTTATTAAATCATAATTGTGTGCATTGGTGCAATCATAGGGCAGAATGTGCTTCATATACAATCAGAAATATTTTGATCATAGTGTTAGAGATAGCCTTCATGGAATTTTCTTGATCACTATATAAAGACATTGATACTCTACATTTAATAAGTTTCACCAGTACCCTGCTAAGATGCACCGTAGGTGTGTTACCACTAATTGCCCTCCCTGCACCCATCCTCTGCCCTCCCTTCCCCTCCCTTTCCCCTTTCCCTGTATTCTTGTGCTATAATTGGGTTTTAGCCTTCATATGAAAGCTATAAATTAGATTCATATTAGGGCTGATTAGATTGGATACTTTTTCTTCCATGCTTGAGATACTTTGCTAAGAAGTATATGTTCCAGCTCCATCCATGTAAACACAAAAGTGGTAAAGTCTCCATCTTTCTTTAAGGCTGCATAGTATTCCATGGTATACATGTACCACAATTTATTAATCCATTCATGGGTCGATGGGCATTAGGGCTTCTTCCATGACTTAGCAATTATGAATTGGGCTGCAATAAGCATTCTGGTACAAATATTTTTATTATGATGTGATTTTTGGTCTTCAGGATATATACCCAATAAAGGAATTATAGGATCGAATGGGAGATCTATTTTTAGATCTCTAAGTATTCTCCAAATATCTATCCAAAAGGAATGTACTAGTTTGCATTCCCATCAACAGTGTAGAAGTGTTCCCCTTTCTCTACATTCACGCCAAAATCTCTGGTTTGGTGATTTTGTTATGTGGACTAATCTTACTGGAGTTAGATGATATCTCAAAGTAGTTTTGATTTGCATTTCTCTGATCATTAAGAATGGCGAGCATTTCTTCATGTGTCTGTAGGCCATGCGCCTTTCGTTTTTAGAGAAGTTTCTCTTCAAGTCCTTTTCCCACCCTGAGATGGGATCACTTACCCTTTTGTTCCCAATATGGTTAAGTTCTCTGTGTAATTTGGTTATTAAACCTTTCTTTGAGGCATAACCTGCAAATATTTTCTCCCATTCTGAGGGCTATCTGCCTACTACACTTAGTGTTCTTACCAGTGCAGAAGCTTTTTAGTTTGATCAAGTCCCAGTAGTGTATTCTTGATACTGCTTCAATTGCCTGGGGAGTCCTCCTTATAAAAAATTCACCCAGGCCAATTCTCTCGAGAGTTTTCCCTGCACTTTCTTCTAATATTTTCTTTAGTTTCAAGTCTTAAGTTTAAATCTTTGATCCAGTGAGAGTCTATCTTGGTTAATGGTGAAAGGTATGGGTCCAGTTTCAGTCTTCTACAGGTTGCCAGCCAGTTCACCCAGCATCATTTGTTAAATAGGGAATCTTTACCCCACTGAATGTTTTTAATTAGCTTGTCAAAGATCAAATAGCGGTAAGTAGCTGGGTTCATTTCTTGGTTCTCTACTCTGTTCCATACATCTATCTCTCTGTTTTTGTGCCAGTACCATGCTGTTTTGACCACTATCGATTTATAGTACAATCTCAGGTCTGGGAGCATGATTCCTCCTGCTCTGTTTTTATTTCTAAGTAATGTCTTGGCTATTCGAGGTTCTTTCTGATTCCATATAAAATGAAGTATTATTTTTTCTAGGTCTTTAAAATATGACAATGGAACTTTAATAGGAATTGCATTAAAAGTGTATATTGCTTTGGGCAATATGGACATTTTAACAATGTTGATTCTTCCCAGCCATGAGCATGGTATATTTTTCCATTTGTTGACATTTTCAGCT
>CAUYON010052103.1:0-37526 GCA_963573935.1 Arctocebus calabarensis
ACAAATTCTTCAGGCTCTGCCTCTTCAACCTTTTTACTCTTTCCATTCTGTTTCTTTCCCATTTTTTGCAATGTAGTTTTATTGGAGGCCATTTTTTATTGCAGACTTGAAGCGCTATTATTCACTGGCTCCGAGCTGCTCCTGGTCACGAGTCTGCGGCATCTCTGGCCCTGCGCGCCTTAAGCTCTAGATTTTCATATTTCTTAGAGTAAAGTTTCTTGTAGTAGTAGTTAAGGATTTTTTGAATTTCTGAGAGGTCTGTTGTTATTTCATCTTTACCATTTCTGATTGATGAAATTAGAGATTTTACTCTTTTTTTCCTGTCTAGGTTTGCCAAAGGTTTATCTATTTTATTGACCTTTTCAAAAAAGCAACTTTTTGATTTATTCATCTGTTGGGTAATTCTTTTTTTTTCAATTTCATTTAATTCTGCTCTAAATTTGGTTATTTTTTTCTTCTGCTCTGTTTGGAAATGGAATGTTCTTCCTTTTCCAGTTGTTTGAGATGTCCCCTAAGTTGTTAACTTCCTCTCTTTCCATTCTCTTGAAGAAGGCTTGCAGTACTATAAATTTTCCTCTTTGGACTGCTTTTGCAGTATCTCAGAGGTTCTGATAATTTGTCTCTTCGTTATCATTTTGTTCCAAAAATTTGGTAATTTCCTTCTGAATCTCATCTAAGACCCAGCTATCATTCAGCATAAGGTTATTTAGCTTCCATGTTTTTGTATGAATATATAGATTCCTGTTGTTACTGAGTTCAACCTTTATTTCATGATGATCTGAGAATATGCAAGGAATAATTTCTATTCTTTTAAATTTGCTGAGGTAGGACTTATGACCTAAGATGTGATCGATTTGGGAGTTCCATGGGCTGATGAGAAGAATGTGTATTCAGTTTTGTTCAAATGAAATGTCCTGTAGATGTCTATTACATCCAAATGTTGAATGGTTAAGTTTAAATCTAAAATTTCTTTGCTTAGCTTTTTATTGAAGGATCTATCCAACACTGGTAAAGGAGTGTTGAAATCTGCGACTACTATGGAGCTGGAGGAAATCAAGTTATTCATGTCTGTTAGAGTTTCTCTTATAAATTGAGGCACATTCTGGTTGGGTGCATAAATATTAATAATTGAAATCTCATCATATTGAGTATTACCCCTAACAAATATATAGTGTTCATCTTTATCCTTCCTTACTTTGGTTGTTTTAAAGTCTATTGTATCTGCAAATAAAATTGCAACACCTGCTTTTTTCTGATTTTCATTTGACTGAAATATAGATGACCCATCCTTCAGCCTGAGTCTATATTTGTCTTTTAAGGTAAGATGAGATTCTTATGTGCAGCAGATATCTGGCCTGAGTTTTATATCCAGTCAGCCAACCTATGGCTCCTTAGAGGACAATTTAAGTCATTCACAGTATTTGAGAATATTGATAAGCCTGGTAGACTTTGGGGTATCAAGTTTTTCAGAAGCCTTTAATCCTTTCACCACTGTGGAAGCTGGAATTTGATCAAAAGTTTCTGATTGCGTTTACTTTGGTGGTGGAGGATTGTGCTGGTCATTGTGGAGGATAGGTCTGAGTATATCCTGGAGAGCTGCTTTAGTTATGGTAAATTTCTTCAACATGTGAATGTCATTAAAGCATTTAATTTCTCCATCGTAAACAAAACTCAGTTTAGTTGGATACAGGATCCTGGGTTGAAAGTTATTTTGTTTTAGGACATTAAAAGTCGATAACCCCCTCTTCTAGCTTGAAAGGTTTGATCAGAGAGATCTGCAGTCATTTTAATATTCTTCCCCTTGTAGGTTGTGGTTTTCTTATCTGGCTGCTTTCAGAATTTTCTCCTTCATATTAACTTTAGTGAAGTTAATTATGATGTGCCTGGTGGATGTCTTATTTGGGTTGAGTCATGCTGGAGTTCTGTCTGCTATCTGAATTTCAGAGTCTCTTGGCATGTCTGGAAATTTCTTCTTCATAAACTAATGAAAAAGAGCCTCTGTGCCTTGCAAAGCCACTTTGTCGCCTTCAGGGATTCCTATAAGGTGAATATTAGTTTTCTTTGAATTATCCCAGAGCTCTCTGAGAGAATGATCCATGTTTGCTGTCCATTTTTCTTCCTCTTTGAGAGTTTGGAGAGCATTCAAAAGTTTTGTCTTTAATGTCAGCAATCCTTTCTTCTGCTTGCTCCATTCTGCTACTGAGGTTTTCTACTGTATTTCTCAGATCTTTGAGGGTTGCCAATTCTTGTCTCAATGTGTCAAAATCTTTGGTGATTTTGTCTTTGAATTCATTGAATTCTCTTTTTTTAAGCTTTTAAAAATGTTAGGTTTATTTATGTATAATTTACATAAAGTACAGTTGGATGTTCTGACATTTGCATGCAGTAAGAACCATCATGTCTAGATAAAATATTTCCATCACCCCCAAAAGTTCTATCAGGCCCCTTTATAGGCAAGTTTTTTTTCCCACTTGTAGGCACATTGTAGGTAATAAACACTTCATGGATACAGTGAGTTATAACATCCCATTACTAGAACTTACACCCAAGTAATACAACAATGAAACCACTCATTTTACCTACAAAACAAAATGCACTAGTACATTTTCTAATACATTTATTAGAAAAGATTCCAAAGAACCAGTCATCTTACCTACAAAACAAAATATACTAATACATTTTCTAATACATTTGTTAGAAAAGATTGTAATAAATTCTCAACATAGGGCATGCCAGTGACTTTGTAGTAGTTACTGGGAATGTTAAGTCTGTCATCACAGCTGCAGGACTTTCTCATTTTCTTGGTTAGATCCAACATCCATGGAATTCCAGATACTATTCTTTAAGGAAGTAAAGTCCCAAGAGTCTCCTACTAGAGCAATTTTTGCACATCCATTCTTCTTGAACCCTATTTACAGATATACTGAAACTTCCAAGACTCTTGTAAAAGACTTTCTAGGCTAAAAAGAAACAGTGCTTTATAACAAAGCTAGTGCTAAAAAGCCCACATAACCTTCAGTACATTAAGTTTTTGAAAAGTATTGTTTGCTAACTAAAAGGACAAAATGGTGAAATAGATAAGGTTTGCCCTACTATCCCTATCTATTACCTAAGCTCAAATTAGAATAACAAAATAAGCTTCAAAAATGAGTCCCTCAAGGTATCTGCTATTTTAAATGCTTTTTATTGCTATCTCCACTTGGCAGCTCAAGACTGAAAAACACATTCTTGTGCAAGGATAGCTATAGCTGAGAATTCAATAGGATACCTATAAAAGTCATGGTCCAAATGAAGACATTGCCCTCCAATATTTGAAATTCAGATAATTTTATTTAAATTGAAAAACAGTCTTAAAGCTGCTAGAGTCAAGGCTTTTGTATTGTAAAAATCACAAAATGTATTTGTAAGTAAGGCAAAATATTTCTAGGTTAATAAGACCAAACTGACTTTGGACTTTTAAACAAATTGTAGAGAATGGAGGGGAGAAAAAAAAAAGGTTATTTGCAGAAAATATCTACAAATGTACTCAGAAGTACAAATTTGGTGGCAGAAAAGACCTCAGTACATGCTGGCATCTCAAGCAGTTCTCAAAGAGCTTAGTTTTAATTTTTCTTTCATTTTGAGAATGCCTAAGATCCTTTTTTCATCCTCAATTTTTGGAGCCAGGTAGTACTTCAAATGTCCCATATTGGCAATTTTATACTCTACAACAAGAGATACATCTGCAGGCATACTGGGTGTTACAGTAGAAGAGAGTGGAGTGTCTTTTGTGAAGAAGTTCAGGTACCTCAGTGCGAAAGTTAACTGAACTGGCTCATTCATTTCTATAGTTACGGCTTCCTCCTCTTTATCCACATTGCTTGCCTATGACAACTTAATGTTTCCATTTGCAAGGTCTCCACTTGCAGAAAATTTCACTCCATCTTTTGCACAGGAAATTACAACAGCATCTCCTGTGTGACTGAGATCTCAGCATATACATGCAAATTCACCAGAAGGTACCTTTTACTACACAGCTGTATTCTTGTTATGGAATTCCAAGTTTTTCAACATCCAAATCCATTAATTTAATTTCATAGTCTGAAATTTTCTCTTGATTTGGTGCTTCAAATACTAGCACCAAGGTATCTGCATTATCTTCAGCCCTTAGTATAATATCTTCATTGCCAGCATATTTTAGTATTTTGGACATACTGGTGAGGTTCACGCCCATTGCCAGGTTTTGGTCGCAGCGGTACATGTCGAAGCCCTCAGAGTGCAGGGTGAGCTGCACCAGTGAAACAAGGGATGAATCCATACTCTACAGGTTCATGCCTCTCAAGCTGATATCCCAGCAGGCCTCTTTGATAAGGTCCTTCAGTGCCTCCAACACCTTCTTCAGGATGGAGACCTGGACTAGGCATTCCTCGAACATGGTGATGGAGTCGCAATGACACGGCTACAGGTGGGTGGAAAGGAAGGTCTGGCTGGTTTGGGCTTCACAAGGCTGAGGGTGAGAAAGTGAATGCAGAAATGAGACCCTAAGAGGAAGACAATGACCTGAATTCATTGAATTCTTGAGCCAACTTTTGACATGTTCTTTGAATTTCTAATTCCAACTCTATTAATCTTATTTGCAATCCAAATTCTGAATTAGATTTCTGACATTTCAGCTATTTGTTTATAAATGGGATCTTCAGTTGTGTCCACCAAATCGTTCTTTGGGAGTATTAATCTACTCTGGTTATTCATGTACCAGAGTTTTTCTGCTGATTCTACCCCATGATTATTTTACACCTTTTGGCTAGAAAAGCAGATAAGGTGAAGTTGGGTGGAGGGGCTCCTGGAGTAGTGATTAACCAGCCCTTTGCCCAAGAGCTGGGACTGGTGTCTGTAGCTTTCCTCCTAGAGCTTTTCAAAGGACCTATACAGTGCTATGACCTGAGACACTGGGGACTTACTTGGTGTAGTGGGGCTAAGTGGCTCTGTCTTGTTTTCAGCTGGTCTCTGTCCTACCCTAGTGAATCAGTTACTCTGGGTTGAAGTCTCAGCTGTGGAGAAATATGAACAATTAAGTCACTCCACCCCCCATGGGCAACAACTGGAAAAGGAAAATCAAACCTTCTGACAACCACACACCCAGGGTACACATTGGATAGTCCGAGGGTGACTGATCCAGTCTGAGAAATCCAAATCAATTGTCTCAGTCAGCACACAGTCTCAAGTGGGAGAGTTCAAAAGGTCTCCAGCAACTAGATAGTAGGGGTCTGCTGGCAGCTAGAGTATGACTAGTTCTGGTACCCTGTGGAGTCAGAAGGACCCCCCGCCCCCCAGCAAATGAATTAGTCTGGGAAGGTTGATGCCTCCTTCTCCACCTTGTACCTCTGTCACACCCAGTCACTGATAACCCCACATGGCTGTGACCCAGTTCCCTCCAATGAGCAGATGCTCCTTCA
Source organism: Arctocebus calabarensis (assembly GCA_963573935.1). Classification (NCBI taxonomy): domain Eukaryota; kingdom Metazoa; phylum Chordata; class Mammalia; order Primates; family Lorisidae; genus Arctocebus; species Arctocebus calabarensis. Next base: position 5,436 of record CAUYON010052103.1, read on the forward strand.
GGGGGTTACGCCTGCCTGAGTCATAGGGAGATCTGTCTCCTCGGCCACGCCTCCACACTCTGCCACCATCTAGAAGGGGGAGCTGAGGCCTGAGAACCTTGGGTGATTAATGGAGCTGGGATGGTTCACTCAGTTCTGGCCCTGCCCCTGATTGATGTTGCTGACACTTATATTTTCGCAGACTTTGTGATTCTGTTCTGACTATATTCTCCTGTGGACCAGGCACTGCTTGAGTTCACAGAAACTTCAACTTAACCCTGGTCTGTGCCACTGCCCAGAGCTGTGTGTCTGTCTCTGCTGTAGTCTGTGTTGGGGCAGGTGCGGTTAGAGCTCACACTCAGTTCTGCCTACCTGCCTTTGTCCTAGTAATGATCCTCTGAGGGCTGGGTGCTTCTTAGGCTCACTAAAGCAGTCCTGGCCGTGGGAGTATGCTGTCTCTGCTCACAGGTCTTCTATTCCAGTCCCCTCCATGCCCTGCCCAGGCAGGTACCACCTCAGGCATACCCTTTACTCATAGGGTCTGCATTACTGTCCCAGATCTGTTCTGCTAGTGTCTGCCACCAGAGAAGATGCCTGGCTTTCTCTGGTTGCCCAGAGAGACAGGTAGTGTCACTCCAAAATATCCCCATGGATGTGAGCCCTATTGTTCCCTCTGCTGCGTCTGGAACACTAAAAATTTGAATATTTGTCTATTTTTGCTGTCTCCTATATGTCATATAGACTTTGTTCATTCTTCTTTGTCCTTTTTCCTTTATTTTTGTCTGACTAGTTTATTTCAAAAGACCTGTCTTCAAGCTTTGAATTTTTTCTTCTGCTTGTTCTGGTGTATTTTTGAAGTTTTGAACTGGATTTTGTATCTCATTTGATGAATTCTTCAGTTCCAGAATTTCTATTTTGTTCTTTTTAATATCTATTGCTTTGATATATTTCTCATTTTTCTCATTTTTAAAATTTATTTGTAATGTTTGCCTGTATTTTCTTTTATCTTACCGAGCTTCTTCAATATTATTATTTTGAATTCCTTTTCTAGAATCTGATAAATTTCTTTCTTATTGAAATTTATTGCTGGAAAATTATTGTGTTCCTTTGCTTATTCATGCTTCTTGTGCCCTTACACTGACATCTTTATATCTAGTGTAACAGTTGCCTCATCCAATATTTTAAATTTCCTTTTGAAGGGACGGACTTTATATTCATGGCCTTGGTTGAGCAGGGGATCTTGGCCCTGATTTTGGGTGTGTGCAATGGTGTAGTTCCTGTTTCATTTTATTGGCTGTGGACAGCACTGGTCATCAGTGGTATCTGTGATGTCCTCATTGGCTTAGGGTAAAGTTTATGGAGAATGTGAAAATTTTTTCCTGGGCATGGGGATACCAGGTGAGTGGTAGCAGAGGACTGAGCAAGCCTGTCCTTTGTTCCCAGGGTAGTGGGCATTGGCACCTAGTGAGTGGTGTGGTGTGAGTGATGGCAATAGCAGTGGTGGGACAACCCTCAGGTTCCAAGAGTTCTGCTCTGGTAGTGGTGTCTACATTGGGCTGGTGGGCTGATTTCCAGGTATGTGGCACATATTGGTGGGTGATAGCTTTGGTGGTAATAACAGGCCCCTAAGAGAACTGCTGAGGTACTGATGATGATTGATAGAAATGGTTCATCCTTGGATCAATGGACAGCATGCTTGGGCACTGGGGGTGGGGAGTACAAAGCTTGGCCAGGCAGACCTGTCTTCATGTTCCATGGTGGCTCATGCAGGTGCTGCCTGTGGTAGGCAGGGGTAAAATGATCCCCAACTCCAGTGTAAATGCTCAAGTTGGGGTGGCATAAGCTATACTGTGGCCCTGCAATGAAGGAGGTGAGGCTTGTTTTTGGGACATATGAAAATGCATGGTAGCTCCACTGTTATGGATAACAGGGAGCTTCTAAAGCATCTAAATCTTTATTCATGTATTGTTTATTATAAAAGTAATTTCAGCTTTTCTTCCTTCTCAAAAATAAGGTCTATTCTCTAGGATAAACATATTTTCAAAGATGTAGTGGTTCACGCCCATAATCCTAACACTCTGGGAGGTCAGGGAAAGTGGATTGCCTGAGTGCAGGGATTTGATACAAGCCTGAATAAGAGTGAGACCTCATCCCTAGAAAAAGTGTGTTGGTGTACACGTGTGGTCTCAGCTACTCAGGAGGCTGAGGCAGGAAGATCTCTGTAACCCATGAGTTTGAGGTTGCTATGAGCTGTGATGATACCACAGCATTCAACCTCATGGTGATTGAGTGAGATTCTGTCTCTAAATAAATAAATACATGCATAAATAAGTAAATAAATAAATAAAATCTACCCCTCTGTTGCCATTTGGGCAAAATCACCTAACCTATAATTTTCTTTTTTTTTTCTTTTTTGAGATAGTGTCTCATTCTATCCCCTAGGAGTATCACTGTGGCATTGTTGTAACTCACAGCAACCTCAAACTCTTGGGTTTCAGAGATCCTCTTGCCTCAGCCTCCCAAGAAGGTGGGACTACAGGCTTTGGCCATAAGCCCAGCTAGTTTTGTTTTGTTTTGTTTTTTTAGTAGAGACAGGGTCTCTCTTTTGCTCAGTCTGATCTCTTACTCCTGAGCTCAAGTAATCCTCCTGTCTCGGTCTCTCAGAGGGGCTTATATTACAGTGTGTATGTAAGCCACTGTACCTGGCCCGATAAAATAATTTTTAATTTAAATCATCCTATATTCTTTACTTTATTTAGCACCAAAGAAAAAATTGAAATAAAGTGGTAATATTTCAATATTGCCTGTTCTGTGGAGCCTAAAAATCAGTACAGACATATAAAAATATCTTATCATGAATTTATGAACAAAACAAGCTACCTGAGGAGAAATTTTAGTCAGAATTGAAATTACTTTTAGAAATTATGCTTATTTAAATGTTTTTGCCTGGAAACTTTCAACTAGACACCAGAACACTAAAAATTTTCCATGAAAGGAAAGAACAAATCCAAAATGCACTTTGATGGTAGTTTCCCAATGGGTATTTAGCAAGGGCCCTGATCATAATATTGACATAAAGAATGCAATTGGTTTCATGAACCTGGAAGATCCTACTTGGGTTCCAGCTCTCTCAGTGCATTGCCTCATAAGCACTGACAATCATTTTGTGTTCCTATATTAATATTTGAAAAATAATCTTTCTGGAAAAACCACTCTTGCCAACCTGAGATTCAGGCAATAGCCACAATCCACAACTACATGTATGAATGAGAAAAATTTTGACATAACAACAGCCCCAATCACCACCTCTTTCTAACTGCTTTAGAGACCTTGACCAAGAACTACCTAACTGATCTCAACAGGTAAATAAAATTGACTATGTAGTAATTAATTTACTGATAATAAATTATTTTCTGAACATCTGCTGTGTGCCAGAATAGTTCATTGGCTAACAATATGAAGACAGTCCTTGATTTCCTGGAGCTCATATTCCCATAAGGAAGACCTAATAATACCAGTGGAAGAACAACAATAACAAAATAGTAAGTATATAAACAGTTAAATTATCTAATTTCATTTACTATGAAGGAAATAATGTGTTGCAAAGGGACAAAATCGATAAACTTGTTCTAATTGATATAGAAGTGCTTTTGTTCCTTTGTTCTGTTTGCTTTGTTGGAAGGAAACAAAACAACTATAAAGGAAAAACAAAAACAAAAGCAAAGATAATAAGTCTATAAGGTAGTAGACCAGAGTTTATCACAAATGGTTCTGAAGTAAACTTGAATTGCAGCCAAGGAGTAGTGTGGGTGAAAGCTAGAGTAGGCTGACATTGCCCCCGGAAATCTCCAGAGGGTTATGCCCCAAGTTTCAGCTTCCCTGTTGCAATACACACCTAGGCTGGCCAAAGGGGACTGGAATGTTCAGCAGAGTAGATAAGAAAGTAGTCTGGGAAATGTCTAGTTAGAGATCGGTAGCTTAGAAACAAGAATATAAATGAAGCTAGAAAATAATTAATAGTTGTCCCCCACAGATACCCTGCAGCCACAGGTGCCTTGACCTGAATGAAGGCTGTAACTTTCCCTCGTCATCTGTCCCCTAAAGTATTCTTCAGTTTGTAGCTTAGTACTCCCTTGTCCTTACGCCTGGCAACTTTCTTCCCTAAACAAAGAACTGCCTGTTTAATTGGAGTATGTTGCTGTTACCTTTTCACTTTTTGCTTTGTAAGAACATACCCCAAATTACCTAAATAAATAAAGCCCTGAGTCCTGGGCTTCAGATGGCTTCTGAAAGCCTAGCAAGGGGCTGGAACAGTGTTGTCTCTCACGGGTCAGAACACTGTGTGTGTGTGTGTGTGTGTGTGTGTGTGATTTTTCTCAGTACTTCTCTCTCATTTTCTGTCAAACCCGGGGTGCTCAGGTCAAGTTCCCACTAGAGGTGGAACACCCAATCCACTGTGTAGCAACTTGGTTCCTGGGTTTCTACAGAGTAGGTTAGTCCATCTCACCAGACTAGCAAAAATTACTTGCTTTCATATATGTCTAAAACCAAAATTATTTTCTAGAATTATCTTTTTACTTCTTGGGTTTTCCCTTTCGCAACCTGCTTAGTATGAAAGGCTAAAATTTTTCTTATTTACCTATACCTGCATTACAAAGAGAAGAATTGTTTGGTGGCTACCAAAATACAAGTGGATTGGAAAGACTAGTTAACAATTGAGAAAAAAAACTTAGGCTAATGCATTAAGAATATTGAAATGTTTAATATTCCCACTAAATGTTTTTCTACTATACCTACCTTTTAACCCATATGGTACATATGGAAGAACTCTGGGGAATGGGTGGAATAGGGAGGTAAAACAGAGATAAATTGACTTTGAATCCAAGCATATAGCACAGAAGTAATCTCGCTGGTCCAGCCTCAAGATCCTTTTACTGTCACTTAAATAGACCATCACTCTGCCAAGAGTAACTTCTTAGCTTGCTACATTAAAATAAAGTCAGAGACAGTCTCTTTTCCCTTTAATTGTTCTGTCTTGGTATTTCTCTAACTCCAGCAAAGAGAGGAGTGGAGACAGCTTTTCGAACTTAAAGACACTCATGATACAGCAAAGAATTAAATCACATTTCAGAAAAGTGGTAGGAAGCAGATTACAAATATGAGGAGCAGAGAGGTTTGGGAAATACTCATAGAGGAATTAACATTTAATCCTGGCCTTCTATAATTACTAGGATTTTCCGAGGTAAAAAGTGGTGCAGACCATGGTAAGGAGTCAGTGAACCTGTAACATGGGCTTCACAGGGGCATGTAGTGGACGGATGGTAACACCAAAAACAGATAACAGATCATTTTTCTTTTTTTAATGTAAAAATGTTTAATTGACAAAGTTGTATATATCCAAGGCATGCAATGTAATGAGTTGATATACATGTGCATTGTGTGTTCATTAGCACAAATTAATTAACACATCCATCATCACCCTTATTATTTGTGTGTGTGTGTTGGCCGGTGCACACCTGCAGGCATGTGGGTGTCTATAGAGCAAGTTGTGGGCACAGAATGAATTATATTTTGATTTTTTTAATGTATTCAAAATATGTCATTGACACATATTATCAATTTCTATGCATAGGAAACAGAAATTGAGACATTAGTTTGATCATTAGAGTATGTACTTGAATTTATATAACTCAATTTTGCTTTGAATCATTAGGGTAAATACACATCTACTTTTTCAAAGTTTTATTATGAATCCCCTTTTAAGGTAAACTCAACATTATCATTTATTTGGAAATAAATGGAATATTTAGCATGTTTTTTAGAAAAGTGAACACTCTAGATATCTTGTCAGAATAAACACTTCTGCTTTTTTTTAATAGTTTCCCTAAATGCAGACTAAAAAGATATCACTTACTTTCTATTAGAATAAAGAAAGATCTAATGATGTATTTCTTACAACTTGTACAAGAGCCATAAAATAAGGAGATGTGGGTAAAAATGAAGAAATGAGAAAATTAAAATTGGAAGCACTGTGGAGTGGTGGGAAGAGTAAGGTCCCTTCCCAAACTACGTTTGTTATGACTCTCTAGTGTCAGAGTTAAGAGAATGAACTTTTTTAAAAATCCCGTCTCTGTAGAGACTGTCAAAAATTGCCAATGCTGACTAGATTTCAAGTCATCATCGTGGGGTATTGGAAAAAGTTTTCATTTAGCAATAATTACAACCTTAGATAAATCTCACTGGCTACAATACTGCCACTGCTTACAGCTAAGAGAATGGACTTGAATCAATGTTCTGCCACACCTCCATTGTGTGGTGGTATAAAAAATGATAGACTGTGATAGACATGCAGGACTTTAGAAACCAGTCATCTCCGCTTTTCTGGAGATGAGCGGAAACAAAGAGGATCAGTGAAGGCCACATATGCACATCAGGGCTAGAATCCAATGCCTCTCAACTGGTCTGGTCTCCCTTCCATAGAACAACACTATTTCTTAAAATTATATGTTTTCTCTATTTATCTATTTCTTCATTTATGAAATGAATAGATTTGACACAAACTTTTGTGAGATTCACAACAGTTACAGAATTCTTGGCATTGGTTCACTTGTGCCACTAAATGTACATTGGGCAGTATCCACAGTATGTGCAGCTAAAAGTAAAGAAATTGAGATGGAATTCATGGTCAACACGTAGAATGTACTTTTTTAATAACAGGTTTCTATCCTTTTTGGCAGATCCATGTATGTTCCACAAAACAATCTTCAGAAAAAATAGTTGTTTTTGTGATGTAAGCACAGCTGTTTTCTTTAGCATCACCTGAAATTTTTAATCTGTGGAGCAAAAGAAAAGCCTCTCAGGGTTTAAGATTTTCTAATAATTATTCTTATTTAGTCATTATTTCCTGGGTCTTTAAGGACATAGTGGAAGGCTAAATTATTAATCATATTAAGTACACAGCCAGAAATACATGTTTAATGGTTTGTACTTTTAAGATAAAGTTAATATACAAATAAACCTCTAGAACTTTCATTTCACTTTCACTGGAAAAGAATCCTCTAACAAGACATTTCATAATGATATTTTCTAAAAGGAGCTTTAGAAACTGGTAATTAAATCTTTTTATTCTACTACTAGCACGTCATGTGAATAGTTTCTTAATGTTACCAAGCCTCTGTTTTCTTCAAAATATAGAGTATAACCCCCTAAATTTGGGGAAGGCATTGAGAAGACATATATGAAAGTGTGACAATGCTTAAACAAAGTATGTGATCATGTGATAAGTGTATAGAGGTGTAGGTAGATATGGATCATAACAAGTTTTGACATACACAAAAGTCAAGAAGTGTAACATCTGCACAGTTGGAAACAACAAATGAAGCCCTCTCAGCAACACTGATAAGACCAGAAAGTTGAAGCTTACACGGGTGAATCAGAAAGTATACTGTCAACTGTGTATCTTGGAAATGAAATAATGGACCATAACACAATCTGTGAGAAAAAGAGGCTGAGTTCATTGTATAGATACTCAGAGGTTTATTTTATTATGTCAAACAGAAGTCAGAGGGTGTCTGCTTCAAAGCATTTTGTTTGAAACTAGCATGAATCCTGTGGTTCACTGCAGGTGGAAGTAGAGATAGAATTCAAATGATGGATGGGTAGTATTAGAGTTGGGATGCAAGAATGGAATGAATTTAAGACTCACCTATTGTCTCAAAAAGATGAGCTGATGGCAGTGGGCATGGCTCCATCCATCACAGCCTTTGTTTTTCCCTCTGTTTCATTATTTTCATGCAACCCCTTGGGCTTGAGCTGCTAGTCTGATTTCTTCCTACTGCCCAATATTCTAGTCAAACCATCAACTTACCTCAGTTGGGTCACAACAAAACTCTCCTTTATTTTATCTCTACAACTCTTCTAATTCTTTTTTCAATTTTCAAATGAAATTTTTTAATGCCAATCTGGTCGAATCAATGATTGCCTTTCCAAAAGGCCCTGATAGCTTTCCAGACCTTCCTCTATGAGATATCCAGCTGGTTCTCTAACATTATCTTCTTTAACTCACAAACAAATTCCATGAAACACATTATTATCTCTCCCCTCTCCCCTTTTTTTTCTTGCCTAAAAAACAAGGCCCAGAGATTTCAAATAAAAGCAGGCTCTAACTGGTGCTCTTTTCACTACAACATACCTCCCAGCTTTATCTCATCACTACTGTCTTACTCAAAGCATCACTTCTCTCCCCAGAATAAAATGGGAGGTTCAATTTTCAACTGAATTTATTCCATTCACATTACACATATTTTTTTTGGTCACAGATACTTTAATGTTTTCCAATTTTATTTTTATTATGAACTACAATAAAATAAACATTTTCTATCATGAACAAATTGAGAAACACAAACATATTCTATTTAATAAACAAAAATTAACCCTTACTACATATAAGATGAAAGTAAGTTAATACCAAGTAAATTTTTATTTACTTATAAATAAAAACATAGAAAATAATCTCCAGAAAATATTACATAAAATCAGGAGAGATATTATTAAAGAAAAATGTTTTAATTTTTATAAATTAATTCTAGTCCCAAATGCTTATTTTTAAATAATCTTTAAATTCTCACACTTAAAAAATTATTTCAGAATATGGCTCTTATTAAGCCAACATTACTTTCAATATTTAGTACTTTCTCACACTTAATAAATTATCCCTATATTTTAGATAAACTTAAACATGCACCTTTGTTTTAAATTTCAACCCTTTGATTTTTGAATGATAGAAAATACATTTTATGTATAAATTATGCAAATTTGAGTAAATTGTTCACAGACTCGTTCAGTGTAACTGTCAATACCATCTCTTTTGATAAACTTACTGAAAGTTCTTAACAGAAACTTAGTCAAATTTCTGCACACTCTTTTTTGCAAGAAAGAACAATACCTTGCCCTTTGTTGTAAAATTAACTATGAATTCTGCTGAAATATGACATTGAATTGTGTAGCATCATGCCTCTTATTACATTTATGGTTATCTCAACTATAATACCCAAGAAATAATAATGGTACACCAAAAAGAAAACAGCAAGTGGCTCTTTTGTGGCTTATACATATTTTCACCACAGCCCCTCAAAACGTCTCTTTCACACTACTGGCTAAAATGTACTGCCATATTTGTCATAATGTTGCTGGATACTCTCAAGTGCTTTGATTTCACATTCTGATTTTTACTATTTTTTCCTTTCATAACCATGCTTTCAATTTTTAAAATTAATTTCGTGATTCACTAAGATGCATTTTCCCAGAGTTTGAAAAACACTACTTCTCCATAAGAAATTCTGTGTACCAAAATCCTCTAGCTAGACATTTCTTTTAAATTTCACATCTCCCCTCCCAAGGAGTTAGTCTATTCCATGTCACCTAAAATGCCACTGCAGATAAAAATATGTATTCTTGTAGAGGTCTGATGTCTTTTCATATATGGACCTTTCTACCAACTTCAGAATCCCCCATCTTCCCAGATTATTTTGAGCCTCTGGAGAATTTCTAAACTAAATTAAAACTACAAAACTTAATCTTCAACAAAAATGTTACTACTTTATAATGTAAACCCAAGGAGAATGAACTATTAAAAAGAGTTTGTCCAATACTTACATTGCAGGATTTAGAAAAGAACCATTTATCCACTTCCACTTTTTGTTTGGTAATGTAAAATTTAATCCAATCCAAAATGTATATCCTTTATCTTCTATCAGCTTCTGTATGTGTCTCTATAAATGAGACAGAAGAAGTGACGGAGTGTTGCATCTGTTTATCTATTCATCTTTTATATTCTACTCATCCCCTAAAACCTAGTTCAACCATCATCCCTTACTGAAGTTTTCCTGACTTCTCATCAGACTTAATTGTCACTTCTCTTTAATCATATAGTTATAGTTCTCTCTACATATTTTTATTTTTTTATTCATCACTTTCTATTAAATTATTTGTATATATGTCTATTTAATTTCTACAATTGTGAGCATCTTAAATTCAAAGTCCCCACTTCCATCTCATAAAATCTTTGGAGTAAAGCTCAGAGTCTTGGTATGGTTTAAAGGAAGTGCTAAGTTTTATTAAGGTATGTAATTTAAAGATTTACCAATTCCTCTTGATCTTGAATAAGAAGTAAACTGGATTTTTTTGTGGAACAATCAACTAGACTGCTATTCCAAGGCTTAAAAATGGTAGAAAGAAACAAGCATTTATCTTGGAGTGACTGCCAAGGTTCCAGACACTCTAATAGACTTGGGCTCTCTAAATTAAGAAACAGAAAAGAGAAATAAATAAGTGTTATATTCCTAACCTGTCCCTACCACACCACATGATAACACACAGAAATCATAATAAATCCTTGGAAATCTTTGATTATCATTGTGAGAACAATAAATTTGTTATAATTTTGAGGTTTAGGAAACCTGCTGTTCATTGTGGTACTAAGAATTGAGAATTTGTGACCAGTTATGTTGAGCATAAATGAAATCATAGAATATTAAAATAGGAAGATACCATCAAAATAATTTAAACTGGTTGTGTCCAGCATAGTGGCTCATGCCTATAATCCTAGCACACTGGGAGGCCAAAGCAGGTGCATTGCTTAGGCTCAGGAGTTTGAAATCAGCCCAAGCAAGAGTGCGACCCCATCTCTCCTAAAAATAGAAAAACTAGCTGGGCACTATGGTAGGTGCCTGTAGTCCCAGCTACTTGGGAGGCTGAGGCAACAGGATCTCTTGAGTCTAAGAAATTGAGGATGCTGCAAGCTATGATGATGCCATGGCACTCTAGTCAGGGTGGCAGAGTGAGACTGTCACTCTATTTTTTTTTTTGTAGTTTTTGGCTGGGGCTGGGTTTGAACCCCCCACCTCCGGTATATGGGGCCAGCGCCCTACTCCTTTGAGCCACAGGCTCTGCCCCATCACTCTATTTTTTAATAGCCACATCTTTCATTTTAAGACATTGAGAAACAGAATAACTTGTTTAAGCCTACCCAACAGATGATAGAGTCAAGAGTATTTCTTTATTTCCTTAATTTCGTCATCAGTGGCTAGTCCACTACGTGGGCAACAAAATCAAAACTCATCTGAAAAATGCTGATTTTAAAAAGCATGCAAATGCAAAGAAAATAATAATTCATTTCACCAAATTAATGGAAATGCCATAACTTTAAAAATCATAAAATTTCTAATTGTCAAATGATATATTTGCCTACTTAATATGATTTATTGGATAGTATTTTCCAGATATTTTTCTGGGTTTTAAAAAATTTCTGTTCTGTTAGAATGTGCATACAAATCACATTCTACTACAGTTATTCAACAGTGGTCATCTTTTTTTTTTAAGTAGGGTAGAGGAGGAGGAAGGCGGGAAAAGACCCTGGGGCAGGTGGAGGACATAGAAGATGGGCCAGTGGAAGATGATGCCAATAGTTGTCTTTATTAACACACACACTAGAACAAGATTAATGTTGCCAAATGTCCAGGAAATATAATAATAAATAATTCATTTTATGTTTTGAGTTCTATTAATTAACTTCAGACCAAACTTAACTATTTAATATATTAAAATAATCAAAGGGTTCACTTAAAGGTGTATTTTACTTCTTAATTTGATATTAGGCTATTGACAATTAATTGACTATCCCAGCAGAGGCTTCTTCTGAGCCGGCATGTGCTGGTGGTTGAGATCTCAGGCTCTGAAGTCAGGTCCCCTAAGTGCAATTCCCGGTTCTATCCCTTTCTACTTGTGTGACCCTCAGTAAGTTGCTTAACCTTTCTGTGCATCAATGTTCTCAAACATAAAAGTAGGATGATAACTGTATCTAAACATAATGGTTTGTTGTGAACCTTAACTAAAGTAACACATGCTTGTTTGTAACCTCATATTAATCTGAAATAAAATAAAAATACAGAGAAAGAAAGGAAGAAAGGAAGGGGGAGAGAGCAAGAGAAAGAAAGAGATGAGAGAAAGAAAGAAAACACACGTTACCTATCAAATATTGGTTATTATTTTTAGGAAATTCAAGCCTCAAAATTACCTGTTGTTTCAGTTCTGTTCTGTTGAACATCCACACTGCATCTTTCTATTGATGATTTTTGTACTAATGATATCACTAGTAAATAAGGAAAAACCATTAAGAGAGTTAAATGCTGAAATGTGTAGTGGAATGGATAGGTTATATTTACCACTTCAGGAAATGAAGTTATCTCAATAAGGTTGAATGTGGACAGAAGGTAAAGGGTAGCCATGTGCTAACAACTAGAGGCAGCATACATAAACAAGAAAAAAGATTAAACAAGTAGACTCACACCGATATTAGGTTACCTGTTATCTACTAGGTAAATAAACTTAAAGGCATTACTTACACTTTTAAATTGCTTACACTCTTGTCTGAACTTTGTGTATTCCTAATGAGTATACTTATGCCTATTCCAAGAGAGAGAGAGATCATCTACCTCGTTATGGAATTTAGTGGGTACTTTATAAATTGTAAATAACTATACCTTATACTTTTCTTTGTTATTGCCATTTTTTCCTTATAATTGTGATTTTTTTTAACATTCTTAGAATACATGTGTAGCACCCCATGATGACTCTCAGACCAGTTAAAGAGATAAATATGAATGGCTAAAGTTTTCAAAATGGATATGAGATTACTGTTGGAAACTTTGTTTTCTAGTATTTCTAGTATTTCATTTTATTGGTCTTTCGCTAAATTTGTGGCAGCCAAATTAAGATGTTAAGGAGCTCTGATGTTTGTGATAAAGTAGAATTAATATTCGGAAACAAATCTTACCTCACTTACCTGAAACAGTCAACCCGATCACACTCAAGACAAGAAGAATAACCCCAGCACAGCCAAGTTTCAGAGCAAACTGATGCCAAGGTGGACCCTGACAGACGTCTGAGAAGTTAAAAAAATATACTTAGTTAACTCAGTTGAGCACATCTGCTACAAAAATTAAAGGTGGTTTTGACAACGTGTGGACAATGAGGACTGTGAAGAGGGAAAAACCTTTATCAGACATTTTAACAGCAGAGTCCCACAAAACAGAGTCTCAGATACAACTGAGGATTTGCTTATTGATAAAATAGGAATATTTGTGCATATCTTGTCTACAAAGGATGAGAATCAAGTGAGATAGATGGGGAGATGTTTTTAAGATTGCCAAGTGCTATACAAAAATGGAGTACATGCCCTATTGTAGGAAGTAAGCAAAAACAGGTTGTCTGAGAAGGAAAATCTTCACTTATTCAAGATTTTTCTTTTGTCTTTATTTTATGCCAAGTACCATTTTAGGTATTAATGACATATACAACTTCTACTTTCTATTATTGGACACAAAATACTCTGCTTTACTATTGTCTAAAATGAGCATCTCCAAATTGCATGAAATGTATGGCATTCGAGGAAGAATGTTTTGTGAGACTGAATGTTATTTTTAGTACTAAACTAATAAAACATAAAACACACTAATGTCTAGAATATTGCATAGTGTAAATAAAATATCAGATTTGCTTTGCTTTTTTCTGTAATCATATTAATTGCTATATAATATCTCATGCTTATCAGAAGTTATGATTATATTAATGAATTAAATGTTATAAATTAATCACAACTATATAAGTAAATATAAATAAGTTCTGACAGAAATTATTCTGTTAGGATATATCTCAGTTACACTGCTTGAAATTGTGTTTAGATAGCTCCTGTATCTCTGATTTGATTATAAAAACCCTTCTACACCTATTTCATTTATAATATGTTAAATATATCATTGTTATAAATTATTTTCTAAATTGTATTATTACAGGCAAGAGCTTTTATAAGTAAAGGTTTTCTAATTTATGTGCAGCTATTGATTTATTTATGTTATCTATTCCTTCAAAAAAAATTAATAATGTTTCTTAATATAAATGATTACAATATTGTCTCTTATTCTAACTATATGTTCCAGAATGGCCTTTAAAGCCATTTCTATTCATTTGTGTACATTACCCTTGAGAATTAAGTTGTGCAATCCAGTTTGGATCTCTCTTAGTAGAATGCTGACATTGATACAAGTAAATTATTTCTGTCTGAAATGTCCCCAAGGAGACAGAATTTAATATGGGCAAACATGATATAAGATTATGGGAATAAACATTAACCATGGCAACATCTGGATTATCATCTGACACTATTTAGGATGTGTATCAATGGGGTGGAGAGATATGAATAGACATCTAGAGGAAACTCCAAGGTCCCAGGGATACATCTGAAAATGAGGAAATCAAACTTGGCAATATTGATCCAATACTTCTACGGAAAGCTACTATGACATAAATCTGGCTAAACCCAGTCAATGAAGCTACATAATTTCAACTTTCTTTCTCTTCTTCATCCTGTCCTTCCTCTAACTCCAAATTTGTTTGCAATATGGGGAAAGCTTCATGTATTCACCATTTTAATGCTAACATAATTTTATTACTAAAATTAATTTACTAAATTTTTATTACTAAAGTCTAGCATTAAGAGCAGTCTTTCTAATTGAGCAGATCTGAGTTTGAACACGTTGTTTTAGACAGTATGTTCAACCTTCAAAAGCCACAGATTTCCTCATCTGTAAAATGTGGAATAATATGTACTCCATAAGGTTTGGAGAGGATTATGAGATGATTACAATTCTTGTAAATGTTAGACATACTGTCTGGCACATGGTAATTGTTCAATCAATAGTAGTTTATAATTTGTTTTAACTACAAATAAAAGCCAATTTGGTGACTTTTAAAAATTGTCCCTCATTCATGCTAAAATTTAAGGCATTGTATAGAACATCGTTTGGCACCTGGGAGGAGTGCTCTCCTGGACTGTTTTCTGTTTCATTGTATGTGATTAGAATCAATGAAGTTACTAATAGATCACTGAAGAGAGCCAGTGAAATGTTATTTGGAAATGCCCTCTTAGAGTTATTCCTTGTGTAAATGGGGTGTTAGGTAATCTCACTTCATTGTTCTAACCCTTTCAGTGGCTTTCCATCAAGCAGATCATAGTCTATAAAGTGATGTACAAAGTCCTGCTCCATGTGGCTCCCTGTTACTGCTCTGCTTTCATCTCCATCTGGTCTCCATGTGGTACGCTCTGCATGCATCCTCCTCCTGCAATACGATAGGCATGTGCTCATCTCAAGGTTTTGTACTTGCTGGTCCAACTTCCTAAAAGGTTCTTTTGTCGAAGAACATGTCTTTTCCCCTCACTTCGTTCAGGTCTTGACTCACACATCCTCTCAGGGAGACCTTCCATGATTATTCTACTTGACGTATGGTACCAACTCTTCTCTTCTCAAAAGCTAAAGTCCAATTCCATTAAAATTTTTTTCTTGATAGCACCAACACCATCTAATCTTTTACAAACACTTAGTTTTTGTTTACTTAATTGATTTTTTGCCACCATGGGTATATAAACTCTATGAAGCACAAACATTTTCTCTATTTTATTCACTGGTACATTTTCAGCATGCGTGGCACATAAGTGCTTATTTTTGAACAAATGATCTAGAAGCATTTTCCAATACCTTACACACTTTTCTAGGAGACCAAATCTTTGATCCTTTGGACATAAATAAAGTAGGTTATCACTCCTTTCTCTCTTTCTGGTGTTGCTGCTTTAGATACAATCACGGTGCAATGCAGTTACCACATCTTAGCTAACCCGTTCGTTAGTGGTTTCACAGTCATTGTAATACCAGGTCAGTGTTCTGTAGTTACATATTTTGTTCTGGCCTTATTCTATTATTCATTTTTTTAGATTTACTTTTAAGATGACATTCTGTAAGGTCATGTCATTACCACACTTTCAGGATCCATTGATTTGAAATTGTGGATAGTAGCATTGGGGAAAGTAACTTTCTTGGTACTCATTCATTGACACCTCCTTCAACACTCACCCACCACACTCTTTTGCTAGATCTGAATAGGGGAAAGGAAAGACTTGCCTTTTCTCATTAAAGAAAAAAATTACTGGCTCAATCAAATACTCTGCCTTCCTTATATTAAGATTATAGTGAACATTTTTTGAAGACCCTAAAACTTTCTTCCTGACCTAAATCTTTGAAAATTTAAAAATTTTTAATGTGTAACAAACCGCCCTAAAAGGTACAATTTACATACTCAGCACAATACAGAATATATATCTGATTGGAAAACAATTGTAATACTATCAGTGTCAGTAAATTCAGTTAGATTTCAGATTTACTTGTATGTTGTTAATTTCATATGTATTTTCTGCCCCTTTCTCTGGTCTTTTATTTATTCCCAGGCTGTGCTATCCGTCATATACATGCATTAGCTCACATTGGTACTCCCTATTCCTGTCACTCAGAATACTAACTCCTCTGGCACACAAAAATGTGCCATTTTCAACAAATATTAAATAGGTTTATTACTGATATGGTCCAGTTTCTTGTGGCTTATCTCCATCTTTTTTTGAAAAAGTGCTTAACTTTTAATTATTATGGTACATAATGGTTATATACACCTCCTTTAATGTGTGATACTTTCAAATTAGAAACTATCAGGTTGTAATTATATTCTAGTCTTTGATTTTGAATATGGTTTTCTTCATGAAAATTCTCCACTTCCTTTGGAGAGTGTAAGATGTTAATCCTTGAGCCTAAATTTTGCATTCTGAAAAAAATGTTATGGATGCATATAGACTGGAATTTAATCATGGTATTGATATTTTGTAAAGGAATTTCGAATAAGGTAGGTTACTAATACAGCAAGTTCCCAATGTGTTTTGAAAAATATTCCTTTTGTTCATATATGTAAAATAATTACTTGGAGTCTTTTAATCAAGGCTCAGTAAAAGAAGTGATATTTACTTTCCATGCTGAGTATCTTGATAAAAAATAAATTTATGAGGTTTAAAATTTTTCTCTAAAACTGCGATTATCCATGGACAAGCTATGTTACACCTATTGAACATAATTATACAATTGCAACTTACCTTTAAAGCAATGCTTTAAAGCCATAAGTGCAAGATGAAAATCTAACTCTGGAAGATAAACAAATGCCAAAAGGAAAATTAAAGCCACTTACCCTGAGGAAGAGAAGAGGGTGATGAACTTTCAGGGTGAGAATCTCTGGATACTTTCAAGTCAGCATATACCACTTGTCTGTCCATTGCAGAGAAGAGAACGTGGCATTAAATTCGTGTATGAGAATAACCCCCCAATTCTTTGAGGCTAAAAGGAAGTGTCCTGCCTGAAATGCTTTGTTGTATCTCTTTTGTCCCCACCCACCCTCACTTCTAGTTCTATGGTTTCTCCTCAAATTACTGAGATGATTCATTTGTTGTGTGTCCATTGCACTTAGATAAGCAATATCTACTTTTAAAAATTAATTGGTCTATTTTTGACAAAATTCAAGAAGGGCTTGTTTGTTCTTATTTCTCTGACCACCCTTTTTGAGCTCCTGTCTCAGGGCCAGGATCAGGATGATGCAAATGAGACACTCAGAGTTCAAATTTAAGGGTTCCTTCTGACAACTCTCAGTAATTGAGATAAATAATAAATAGTACAATGTTGAGGAAGCAAAAATTAATGCAAAAAAATCCATGATGCTATTCAAAAACCCTCAATCTTCCTGAAATACCTGTGCCCTAAAGCAACTTGTACAATGTGAGAAATGGGAATATAAATGTGAAAAGACCACTGCATTATATAACAGAAAAAACAGCAAACAATGGATACATTGCCCATGCTTAGCTGAGTTCTATTGGCACTCATGGATATATCATGATAGAATCTCTACACAAGTAAAAGAATTTGAAATCTGGTGGAATTATATGAAATAGGCCTTGGAATTTTCTATCTTTTTCAAAGGTTTTCAAATATAGAATCTTAGAGTAGGACCTCAGATGGCATTGAATTTGACATCCTCACATTACGGATGAAAAAAAGAGCAAAATCAGGAATTTCCTAAAACTTATATTCTATGATTAGAATAGAATTGCACCAAGTGCTCAAGATTACTTGACAATGGAAACAATCTCTTAGCTTCTCTCTCTCTCTCTCTTTTTTTTTTTTTTTTGAGACAGGGTCTTGCTCTGTTGCTGAGGCTAGAGTGCAATGGTTTCATCATAATTTACTGCAAATCATGGGTTCAAGCAATCCTGCTTCAGCCTCCTGAGTAGCTAAGGCTACACGTGTGCACTACCATGGTTGACCAACTATTCATTTTTCTTTTTTTGTAGAGGCGAGAGGTCTTGCTTTTCTTTAGGTTGGCCTCAAATTTCTGGCCTTGAGCAATTCTCTCATGTTGGCCTCTCAAAGTACTAGAATCACAGGCATGAGCCACGGCACCAGGCTAATCTCCTGATTTGGAACCCAAAAGATCGGTGAGGTTCAAACCCAAGGAAGTGCTTATCCATTGAAGAATATTTACATTTTCATATGTGTATCATAAGCACACACACTTATTCCCTTAATATCACTGATAATAATGAAGTGAGATGGATGCATTTGTTAAAAGTTTCACAATCCAATCTTTAGTGATTCACTTGAAATGTTCTTCAACTATTTGATAGGCAGATGCCTAGGATATTTATTGGTGCTAGGATATTTGATGTTTCCACATACCTTATCTAAATTGTTAGTATATACACAATCTGCCAGAATTATACAACCTGGGTCCTGGGTCATCTAAATAGAATAATTATATGTACTTATGAGTTAGTCTCAAGCTTTCAAATATAAGCTTTAGTGCATCTAAGGATCTCAAGCTTTTGTACACAAAATTACTTGGAAAGTTGTTAATGCAGATAGTTGCAATATAAATCCTTTCTTTCCCCCAAATACAGGTAGACTGAGTGGGAATATGCTAAAAATCTTCTCAGGTATTGTAGGTGATGCACGGACCACACTTGAAGAAAGTCATGTAGTAAGGAAAAGTGTGGAAATATCTCAGAAAGGTCAATAGAATGAATAGAAATCTTATGATATAATTAGGGGATTAAAAAAGTGCTTTACTTCCCTGAAGTTTAACTTCAAGTTCTAAGGCATCACTGTGACTGCAGGAATCCATAACAGCCACATAAAAAATAACTAATTAACTAATTTAAGGTAAGATAGTCCCCTTTAACTGATGCTTGCAAAAGCCTATAAGCTAAAATTTATAAGCTAGCTGGAAATATCAAACAATGAAAAGGCTTCAATTGTCCATACATAGCATAGAACATATTATAGATTATTTTGCTTGTTATGAAGTTTCCTCCTATTATTGTATTATTGTGTATTTCTCCTTTCAATTCTTTCAAAGGTTGTCTTATAAACTTAAAAGCTCCTAGGTTTGGTGCATAAATATTTATAATGGCTATTGCTGACTTGAGCCTTTTTTCATTATACGATATCCTTCTATATCTGTTGTAACAGTTTTTAATTTAAAGTCTATTTTGTCTAATATTAGTATAGTCACCATTGGTCTCTTTTGGATACTATGACATTTGCATTGAATACAGTTTTCTATTCTTTCATTTTTAGCCTATGTGCATTCTAGATAGGGGAAGAATTACTTTGCCATTTTGTCAATTGTAGGGTTTTTTTGTTTGTCTTTTTGTGTCCCTCATTTCTTCTCTTACTGACTTCCTTTGTGTTTCATTGATGTTTTGGTAATAAGATAATTTTATTCTTTTCTCATTTTCTTTTTTCTATATTCTATAGATGTTTTCTTTTTGCTCACTATTGCAATTCCTTAAAGAAACTTAAAGTTATAGCATTATATTTTAAACTGATTGACAACTTCAATCATATACAGACACACTTGTAGCTCCATTTCCCCAACACATTGTTATTGAAGTCACAAATTACATATTTATATACTAGGTACACTTTAATATAAAATTATACTTCTTTGTTGTATGATTTTGTCATTTAAAATCTATGTGACAAAATTACAATAGTACAGATTACCGTATCTGTTCATACATTTACCTTTGTAGAAAAACTGTGTGTTTTCTTTTGGCTTTGTTTTGTGGTCTACTATTCTTTTGTAGCTTGACAATTCTTTGAAAAGCATGTCTAGTGATGATGAACTCCTACAGCTTTTGTGTATTGGGAAACTCTTCGCTTCATTTTTATTTTTGAATAAAATATGCTACATACATTATTTCTGGTTAACAGTATTTTTTTTAAGACTTTAAACATCCTACTCCCTTCTGACCTTCAAAATTTCTGCTGAGAAATTTATCAATTATTTTGTGAAAGCTTAGTTTGATATGCAAATACATTTTATTTTGTGCTTTCCTTATTCTCTCTTGAAAGTCCCTGACTTCAGATAGTTTGATTAAAATGTGTTTTGGTGTGATTCTCTTTGGGTTTATTATAGTTGGAGTTCTTTTAGGTTCTTGAATCTGTATGTCCTTTTCCCTTCAGATTTAGGAAGTTTCCTTAGAGTCCCTTTCTCTTTCTCTTTTTTCTTTGAGATTCCCAGAATATCTAAATTGATCTATCTGACAGTGTCCAATAAGGCCTTTAGGCTCTCTTTGCTTTTCTTCATTTTTTTCTTTAATTTTTTCTCCTATGATTAAATGATTTTAAATGATCCATCTTCAAGTTCACCGATTCCTTCTTCTTTTTAATCAAGTCTTCTGTTTAATCACCCTAATAAATTTTTATGTTTAGTTATTGAATTCTCACTCCATATTTCTCGGATTTTTAAAAAATAGTTTCCATATCTTTTTGATAAATTCATTTTGTTCATACCCCATTTTTTCAAATTTTCTTTCGTTTCCTACCTGTGCTCTCTTTTAATTTATTGAGCATCTTGGTGACAATTTAAAAAATTTTTTTTTGTCAAGCAACTTATAGATCTTTGTTACTCTGGGGTAGATTTTTATTTTATTCCTTTAATTGGGCCATGTTTCTCTGATACTTGATAAGCCTTGTTAAATTTTTCATGGGGATTTGGGCATTTGAAAAGACAAAAATCACATGATCATCTCAGTTGATGCAGAAACACTGTTTGAAAAGATTAAACTCTTTTTCACTTGAAATGACAAAAAGGTCATTAATGAGCACAATGAGCACCACTTATGAAAAACCCACAGATAAAATCATAATCAATGTTAAAAGACTAAAAGCTTTCTCTCTAAGAAACAAAGCAAGGATGCCAACTCTCACCATTTCTATTCATTATAGCACTGAAAATCCTAACCAAAACAAGTAGGAAAGAAACAAAATAAGAGTCATTCATATTGGAAATTAAAAAGTAAAACGTTTCTTATTCACAGAGAACATAATCTTATATGTGGAAAACCCTCCTGAAATTGACAAAGAAATACCACAACATCTCAGGATATAAAATCAATGTACACAAATCAGTGGCCTCCATGTATGTCAACAACAAGGTGAGAATCAAATCAAGGACAAAATTCCCTTCAGAGTAGCATGAAACAAAATGCAAAACTACAGAATATATTTAGTAAAGCATGTGAAAGATCTCTATAAAGAGAATTATGAAACACTGAGAAAAGAAATTGCAGAGGATGTTAATAAATGGAAGAACATATCATGCTTATGGCTTGGAAGAATCAACATTGCTAAAATGCCTAAACTATCCAAAATGATCTACAGATTCAATGCAATCCCTATAAAAATATCAAGGTCATAGTGAAAAACCAGTTGATGTGAAGAGAGTAAATCCCGTGAAGCTGCTGTCTCCAGTGACCTTCGGAAAGAAGTAGAAAGTCTTTATAAGCTCTTTCTACCTGAAGATTTCTATCACTTCTGAAGTTCTGTGAGGAGCTTGATGCTGAAAAGCCAGCTGATTCACTTTCTGCAAGCCTTGGACTTCAGTTAATGGGTCCTTATGATATGCTTGCTGGAAAACATAAAATGAAAAAATCAACAGGCCTGAATTTTAACCTTCACTGGAGGTTTTACTATGATCCACCTAAGTTCCAGACCATTGTTATTGGAGATGATAAAACTCAGTATCACATGGTGTATTTCAGGGATTCTCCTGATGAACTTCCTGAATATGTTGGTATAAATGAAGCAAAAAAAAATTGTATGATTGTTCCTAGTGGAGATAATGTGTTTGCTGCAGTCAAATTAATTTTGATGAAAAAACTTAAAGAAGTAACAGATATAAAGAAAATTAACCTCTTGAAAAACATAGATGAAAAACTCATAGAAACAGCCAGAGAACTGGGATACTCACTGGAACAGAAAACCATGAAGACGAAACAGAGAGATAAGAAAGTTGTGACAAAGACCTTTCATGGTGCAGGCTTGGTTGTTCCCATAGATAAAAATGACATTGGGTACAGAGAGCTCCCTGAAACGGATGCTGACCTCAAGAGAATTTGCAAGAAAATAGTTGAGGCTGCCAATGACCAGGAGAGACTGAAAGCTATTGCTCCCATCCAGGAAATGATGACCTTTGTGCAATTTGCAAATGATGACTGTGACTATGGTATGGGCCTGGAGCTGGGGATGGACCTCTTCTTCTGTGGTTCCCATTATTTTCATAAAGCTGCTGGCCAGCTTTCACCTCTTGCTTTTACCTTTTGAAGAGGAACCTGTTTGCAGAAATTATTGAAGAACACCTGGCAAACAGAAGTAAAGAGAACATAGATCAGCTTGCAGCATGAGTGGGGGTGGCTTTATTTGGTACATAGTTATTTTAAAGCAGTAGTATTAAACTTGTGATTTATTTTTAAGGAATAAATTTAAAAAGTAAATTAGGGGAAAAAATACCAAGGTCATATTTTGCAGATCTTTTAAAAATAAGATTTATACTTAGTATCTAATCAGAAAAAAACCTAAGTAGCCAACGCAATTCTACAAAGCAAGAACAAGTCTGGAGGGATGACTTTGCCAGAATTCAGGCTATACTACAAGTCTATAGTAATCAAAACAGCATGGTACTGGTTTAAAAATTGAGACATAGACCTATGCGTCAGAACATAGAATCTAGAAATGAAACCAGCCTTATACTTCCACATGATCTTTGACCAAGCAAACCAAAGCATATACTGAAAAGAATTTCTGTTCAATAAATGGAGCAGGGAGTACTGGTTGGCCACATATAAAGGACCCACACCTCTCACCATTCACAAAAATAAACTCATGATGTATAAAAGGTTTAAACCTAAGCTACAAACTATAAAAATTATAGAAGAAAATAGAGGAAAAGCTCTTAATGATATTAGCTTAGGGAAAGAATTTATGAAGAAGATCAAAGGCAATAATTATGTGGGATTTGATCAAGTTGAAAAATTTTTGGTCAACTAAGCAACGAGACAACCTATATAATGGGAAAAGATATTTGCAAGCTACATATCTGACAAAGGGTTGATAACCAGAATCTACAAAGAACCCAAGCAAATCAATAGTATCAAACCATTTCATTAAAAACTGGGCAAGGAACATAATTGCAGACTAATGTCCAACAAATACATGAAAAAAATGCTCATCATCCCTAATCCTTAGAGAAAAGCAAACCAAAATCATGTTGAAATATCATCTAACTTCAGAGAGAATGGTCCACATCATAAGGTCCCAAAGCAACAGATGTTGGTGTGGATGCAGAGAGAAAGGAACACTCATATGCAATATGTGGGACTGTAAACTAGTACAACCTCTACAGAAAGTAGTATGAAGATTTCAAAGAACTAAAAGTAGACTTATCATTTCATCACAAAATCCCACTATGAGGCATTTACCCAAAAGAAAAAAGACATTTTATCATAAAGATATTGGCACTCAATGTTTATAACAGCAAAACTCACGGTCACCAAAATGTGGAAATAGCCAAAGTGTCCTTCAATACATGAATGGATTAATAAATTGTGGTATATGTATATCATGGAATATTATTCAGCCATTAAAATATGGAGGTTTTATATCTTTTGTAACCAAGTCACAGAGAAATGGTGAGACAAGCACCACATGTACCCTGTACTAAATTGGAACTAGTAGATTAACACCTACATGCTCACATGAGAGAAAAAACTCAATGAAACTCAAGTATAGGGGAAGGAGGGTAAGCCGGGAAGGGTAAATTTTCACCCAAAGCGTACATTGCACGGGCACATTGCTGATTTCCCAGGTGAAGGATACTCCTACAATGTGAATTTTAACCCTATAAAAGCAAACTACGTAACCTAATTGAATGTACACCCATATTAATCTGAAATTAACAAAAACCCTTCACATTTCACATTTCACACAAAAAAACCTGTTAGAACTAATCAATGCATTTAGCAAAGTTACAAGATACAAAATCAACATAGACAAATCGTTTGCATTTCTGTACACTAACAATTAGCAATACAAAAAGCAAATTAATGGGCAGCGCCCCCAGTGGCTCATTGAGTAGGGCGCCAGCCCCATATACCGAAGGTGGTAGGTTCAAACCTGGCCTCGTCGAACTGCAAAAACAGAAAAATAGCTAGGTGTTGTGGCGAGCACTTGTAGTCCCAGCTACCCAGGAGGCTGAGGCAAGAGAATCCCCTAAGCCCAGGAGTTGGAGGTTGCTGTGAGCTGTGTGACACCGTGGCAGAGGGCAATAAAGTGAGACTCTGTCTCTAAAAAAAAAAAAAAAAAGGAAATTAAGAAAATAACTCTGTTAACAACATTATCAAAAGAATAAAATGCCTAAGTATAAACCTAACCAAGGAAGTGAAAGACTTGCACATTGAAAACTATAAAAACTCACTGAGTGTAATTAAATCAGACACTAATTAGGGAAACATATATCATGTTCATTGAGTATATGACATAATATTGTTAAGATGTCCATACTATCTACCGATTCAATGCAATTGTTACCAAAATTCTTATGGAATCTTTTGAAGAAATGAAAAATATCATACTAAAATTCATATGGAATTTCAAGGGACTCAGCAAATCAAGTGTTGAAAAAGAACAAAATTGGAGGACTTAATTTCTTAATACATTACCAACATACAGTAATGAAAGCAATGTGGTACTGACATAAAGACTGAAAAATAGACCAATTGAATAGAAAGAAGAGTTCATAAATCAATAAGACGATCACGGCTAAATGATCTTCTACAAGGATTCCAAGACCACCCAGTAGGGAAAATTTCTTTTCAACAAATGCTGCTGTAATAACTGGATGTCAACATACAAAAGAATGAATTTAGACACTTATCTTACACCATATACAAAAATTAACTCAAAATTGAGTAAAGGCCTAAGTATAAGCCCTAAAAATATAATATTTCTATAAGAAAACACACGGAAAAAACTTCATGACACTGTACTTGGTAATTATTTCTTAGATATAAGACACTGAAATTATTTCTTAGATATATGACATAGGCAACAAAAGCAAAAATGGGTGAGTTAGACTACATGAATCTTAATGACCTCTTTTGCAACAAAGGATATAATCAACTGGGTGAAAAGTCAACCTATAAAATAGGGGAGGGGGAAATGCAGGTCATATACCTGATAAGAAATTAATGTCCAGAATATATTAAAACCTCTTACAACTTAACACTAAAAATCAAATAACCTGATTTTAAAAAAAGAAAGAAAGAAAGAAAGAAAAACAGGTAGAGAACTTGAATAGATATTTCTCCAAAGATAATGTACAGAAGGTCAACAAGCATATGAAAAGTTGCCCAACGTTGCTTAACATCATAAAAATTCAAATCAAAACCACAATGACAAAAGACTTCTGATTTTTAGTTCTCTATGTAAGGAGCTAGGAAGTTGTCTCTCATCCTACCAATATGTAAAAAAGATGAACAGACTGAAAAATCAACCTGTCTCCTAGGATATGGAGAACAGGAGAGGAGATAGGCCAAATCCCTGCCCCAGGATTGGCAAGACTGACAGGCAAGTACAGAGACTGAACAGAAGAAACCACTATGGTAGCCAGTGCCAGGATAGGAAAACCTAAACTGTAATCGATGAGGGGATGGAGGCTCAGGGTGGACAAATCGGAGAACTAAAAACTCCAGGGGGACCCATTCACAAGAAGATTGCCACAATTTGGTGAGATTTGCCTCCAGGAGTTTGACCAGGCTCTCAAAGTAGATATCAGAGAAAAGTCCTCTCATGCTTCTAACAGGGGGAGAGGAAAAGAAATAATTTTCAAATGTGCCAGAGTACTCTATTCTTTTTAACAAGGTCTTCCCTCAAAGAAACCAGTAAACCTCACAGACCTTATCTACTTGAGGTATTAGTAGAGCCTAACTTGGAAGAAGGTAATATCAACTACAGTCAAATCTAGCCTTCCATAAAGGAGAAGGAAAATAGTCAACTTCAGCCTACCCTAAGCTTAACTAAGGAGGGAGAAAAAAATTGTGAAACCCTTGTGAATGTCACAGTTCAGAGACAAACCACACTAAAAAACTGAGATCTAATCATTCTTTCCCTTCCTCACACCTCAACATAACATTACAGAAGGTCTAATTGCAGCTGTTCCTTTTTTCTTGGTATATCTTGTGTGGCTGTCAAGAAAAAAAAAATTACGAGATATTTCAAAAGACAAAAAGTAAAATTTCAAGAAACAGAACAAGCATTAGAATGAGACATGGAAAATAGAATCAAAACCACAATGACGCATCACCTTAAACCCATTAGGATGGCTACTATCAAACAAAACAAAACAAAAAATGTTAGTAAGGATGTAAAGAAAATAGAACTTTTGTGCATTTTGGCAGGTTTGTAAAATTTCACCACGACTATGGAAAATGGTGAAGGTTTCTCAAAAAACTAAAAATAGAATTACCATATGTGCAGTTATCCTGCTTCTGGATATCTACCCCCCAAATTGAGAGCAGAGTCTCTGCTCTGGTTTGAATGCACTCTCTCCAGATTCAGGTTGAAACTTAATTCACATTGTGGGTTTATTAGGAAGCAAGATTCTTTTTTTCTTTTTTTGTAGTTTTTTTGGCCAGGACTGGGTTGGAACCCAGGAGGTGAGGCTCTTTTTGAACTGTTTAAGTCACAAGGACTGTATCTTTGTGAATATATTACTGCTCTTACATTAGAGGTGGAGGGAAATAGCATAGACCCTTTTTACTCTTCTGCCTTTCACAATGGGAGGACACATAATTCATTCCTTTTATCCCTTTTCTTCCTTCCACCACATAAAAATGCACTAAAGAGGTCCTTATTATGCACCAAATGCCAGAAACAAATTTCTGTTTGTGTAAACTGCTTAGTCTTGAGTATTTTGTCAGAGCAGCACAAGTGGACTAAGCCAGTCTCAAAAAGATTGTTGCATAATCATGTTCATAGCACTCTTCACAAAAGCCAAAAGGGAAAAGCATCACAAGTTTTCATCAGCAGGTATAGGCTAAAACCTAGTCTATATGTACAAGGGAATATTAGTCAGTCTTAAAAAGGAGGGATATTCTGACCCATTCTACAACATGGAGGAACCTTGGGAGCATTGTGCCAAGTGAAATAAGTCCACATCATAATGAAGAATACTGGATGATTCCACCCATATGAAATACCCAGAGAAGTCAAATTCATAGACAAAATGTAGAATGGTGGTTATCAGGGTCTGGGAGAAGGGGGAAATGGAGGGGTATTGGCTAAAGGGTATGTAGATTTAATTTTGCAAGATGAAAAATGTTCTAGAGAACCATTTTAAAACAATGTCAATATACTGAATACTAGTTAATGGTAAATTTAAAAATGGTTAAGCAGGTACATTTTATGTTATATGTTTTTTATGATAATTAAAAAAAAAGAAGAAAAAGTCTTGTAACTAGGGAAGATGTAGTTTCAGCGGTGACAAATACGGGAAGAGAGGTGTATTGTCTGAAAAGGGTGATGATGTAAGGGCAGTGTTTTCGATGAAATATCTTCTCTCTTCCCATCCACAGAATTGGAAAATGGTCAATAATTGAAGAAATTTATAAGACAATGATGATGGGAGAGTGAATGAAAGCCTTTGAGGATTAAAGGGTGTACAGCAACACTCATTCCACTTCCATTCTACCTCGTCTGTGTGAACTATAACTAGCTCATTCAAATGCACAACTCTTTTTTTCTCTCATTCTGCTGGTTGTCTGTTCACTCTGTTGATTATTTACTTTGCTGTGCAGAATCTTCTTAGTTTAATGAAGTTCCTCTCTTCTTCTTATAACAATACCATCATTAATCTCACCTTAATGACATCATTTTAACTTAATTACCTATTTATTTATTTATTTATTTATTTTTGAGACAAAATCTCACTTTGTCACCCTCGATAGAGTGCTGTGGCATCTTAGCTCACAGCAACCTCAGACTCTTGGATTCAAGTGATCCTCTTGCGTCAGCCTCCCAAGTAGCTGGGACTACAGGTACCCACCACAACGCCTGGCTATTTTTTGTTGTAGTTGTCATTGTTGTTGTTTAGCAGGCCTGGGCCAGGTTCAAACCCGCCAGCCTCAGTGGATGTGGTCGGTGCCCTAACCACTGAGCTACGGGTGCCGAACCTTAATTACCTGTCTAAAGACCCCATGTCTAATACAGATGCATTCTGAGGTACTAGCGGTTAGTACTTCAACATATGAATTTTGAGGGAGTGGACAATTCAGCCCATAACTGCTATATTAGTCCAGGCTAATGGCTATACTTGTCTGTAAAAGATGATTTTCTGTGTGTGTGTGTGTTTGTGTGTGTGGTTTGGCATTATAAATAAATTTATAGTTCGTGATATAAGAAAAGTATACAACAAATTTCTTGATTTCTAAACACCTGAACCTACTGATTAATACAAAACATCAAATGCAAACTCTCAAATAGTGAATTCACTTTCTACAATTTGTTCCACAATAGACTATACCAAAACTCACAAGATTTTCAAAATTAGGATAAGAAAAAGATAGTGCATAAAAGTTTTTAATGTGCAAGGTTCAGAAATTTCCATTGCAAACAAAATGAGGTCAGTTGCACAGGAAATACTCACCACAAAAGTTTTCACAGAAACAAATTTTTATAAACCATGATAAATTACCGCATCAACCATCAGTGGGCCCAGGAGCATATGTCTGAAGTCCACATGCTAAAATGGAAACCTGAGAGTTGTGTTTATTTTTAGAATGGCACAGTTCTTCTATCATTTTTGTGTTATCAAATACAAAGGTTGGGGTTGGGAGAGAATGAAGCTGCTGGAAGTTAAATTCTCCAAGTATGAGGCAACATTATCTATTCTCCTCTTACAAGATTAGTTAAATTCTGTCATCTAGCTAAAATTCATAAGGCATCTAAATTTCCAAAAGAAAGACGTGGAGCTATATACCATGCACATAAAAATAACAGGGAGACATCATAATATTTGTTGGAAGGGTTATGTGAAAAAATTTAACTATGAAATATAAATGGATAACACAAACTTAGCAACAACAAATGTAAAGCTGGATTTTCAGGAAAATAGAGTGTAGTAAATTCTAGCTGGTGTTGTATGAATGAGTATGGTGTGGGGTTTGTGATGAAGGTAAGGTAATTTACTTGAAGCAAAAAAACCAGTCTTCTGGTTCCACTCTTGTTGTTGCAAATAACAGGATCTCTTTCATTTTTATGGCTCAATAATATTTCATTGTGTACATATACCACATTTTCTTTACCCATTTATCTGTTGTATACTTAAGTTCATTCTGTACCTTGGCTGTAGTGAATAGTGCTGCAAAAATAAGCCAGGCACAGAAAGACAAATATTGCGTGCTCTCAGTTATATGTGGAAATTAAAAAGTTGATCCCTTGGAACTAGAGAATGATGGCTACCAGAGGGTAGGAGGGGTAGTGGGGAGGGGCATAAAGAGAATGGATCAATGGGTATTTGTACACAGTTAAATAGAAAGATTAAGACCCAGTGCTCGGTAGCATAATAGGGCAACTATAGTTAACAATATTTTTGAGTATTTCAAAAACAACAAGAAGAGTAGGATTGGAATTTTCCTGAACAAAGAAATGATTAATGTTTAAGGTGATAGACAACCCAATTATCCTGATGTTATTATAAAAGATTATATGCTTGTATCGCAATATATATATAAATACATGCATCCCATAAATATGTATAAATATTAGGTATCCATAAAAATTAAAAATAAAAACTCACTCTGTAGCCTGGACTAGAGCGCAGTGGCATCATCATAGCTCACTACCATCTCAAATTTCTGGGCTTATGTGACTTTCCTGTTTCAGCCTCCCAAGTAGCTAAGACTGTAAGCATGTGTCACTGTACACAGCCAATTTTTCTATTTTCAGTAGAAATGGTGTCTCTCTCTTGCTCCAGCTAGTCTCCAACTTCTGAGCTCAAACAATCCTCCTGCCTTAGCCTCCCATAGTGCTAAGATTACAGGCATGAGCCACCATGCCCAGCCAATAGTTGTTTTTGTTATTGTTGTTTTGTTTTATTTTGTTTTGAGACAGAGTCTCATTATGTCACCCTTGGTAGGGTGCCGTGGCGTCACAGTTTGCAACAACCTCAAACTCTTGCGCTTCAGTGATTCTCTTGTCTCAGCCTCCCATGTAGCTGGAACTACAGGCACATGCCACAACGCCCAACTTCAGCCAACAGTTTTTTTTTTTTTTAGTTGCAGCCATCATTGTTGTTTGGTGGGCCCGTGCTGGATTCAAACCTGCCAGCTCAGGTGTACGTGGCTGGCACCTTAGCCCGTTGAACCACAGGCGCCGAGCCACAGCCAACAGTTTTTTATTTAAAGTTTATTTAAATAACTTACAGGTGAGGTGGCTTATGCCAGTACTTCTAGCATTCTGGAAGGCCTACGTGAGTGGATTGCTTCAGCTCAGAAATTTCAGACCAGCCCAAGCAAGAGTGGGACCCCTCTCTACTAAAAATAGAAAAACTAACCAGGTGTGGTGGTGCATGCCTGTAGTCCCAGCTACTTGGGAGGCTGAAGCAAGAAGATTGCTTGAGCCCAGGAGAGATTGAGGTTATTGTGAGCTATGACCCTGCAGCACTCTATCCAGGGTGATAGAGTGAGACTCTGTTTCAAAAAAATATAATAAAGTTTATTTTGTCTGAGATAAGTATAGCCACTCCTACTCTCTTTTTGTTACATAATCTTCTTATGGAATATCTTTTTCTATCCCTTTGTTTTCAGTGTATGTGTATCCTTAAATCTAAAGCAAATTTGTTATAGACAACATATAGTTGAGTCATTAGAAAAAATCTGTTTTAACCTCTCTATGCTTTTTGATTGAGGAATTTAATTTATTTACATTTAACGTGATTTTTAATAAAGAAATATTTATCATTGCCATTTTGCTATTTTTTTGTCAGTCTTATACTTCCTTTGTCTTTATTCCTCTCTTTTCTTGTCTTCTTTTGTATTTGTTCATATTTTTATGCATATGATTTGCTTTTTCCTTTACTTCTGTATAACTTCTATAGATTTGCTGTTGTTGTTGTGTATGTGTGGTAACCTTGGAGGTAATAGTCTATTTTAAGGTGAAAACAACTTAAGTTCAATTTCACTTTACACTTTTACTTCTCCTCTCCTGACACAGTTTATGTTGTTACAATTTACATCTATTCATATTGTGTATCATTTAAAACATTTTATAGTTATTTTTAATAGTTTTGTCTTTTAACTTTTATGCTAGAATTAAAAGCCCACCACCATTACAGCATTCAGTATATACCCCACTACCATTACAATATACACTATTCCTTATTTTTCTATATATTTACCTTTCCTGTGAATTTCATCGTCTTACGCTATCATGTTGCTCTTTAGTATCCCTTTCTTTTAACTTGAATAACTTGTGTTAGGTTTTTATTTTATTTTTTGTGTGGTAAGCCAGGTCTAGTAGTGATGAACTCCTTAGACTTCCCTTAGCCTGCCGCTTTCTTTCTTTCTTTCTTTCTTTCTTTCTTTCTTTCTTTCTTTCTTTCTTTCTTTCTTTCTTTCTTTCTTTCTTTCTTTCTTTCTTTCTTTCTTTCTTTCTTCCTTCCTTCCTTCCTTTTGTCTGTGAAAGCCTTTATCTTTCCTTCATTTTTAAAGGACAATTTTGCTTTGTATAATGTTCTTCATTGGCAGTTTTTTCATTTCAGTCTTTTGGGGTATCCATTATGTCCGTTGTTGTG
>CAUYON010052104.1:0-11890 GCA_963573935.1 Arctocebus calabarensis
GGATCAAATGGGAGGTCTAGCTTGAGTTCTTTGAGAGTTCTCCATACTTCCTTCCAAAAAGGTTGTATCAGTTTGCAGTCCCACCAGCAGTGTAAAAGTGTTCCCTTCTCTCCACATCCATGCCAGTATCTGCAGTTTTGATATTTTGTGATGTGGGCCATTCTCACTGGGGTTAGGTGGTATTTCAAGATGGTTTTGATTTGCATTTCTCTAATAATTATGGATGATGAGCATTTTTTCATATGTTTGTTAGCCATTTGTCTATCTTCTTTAGAGAAGGTTTTATTCACGTCTCTTGCTCATTGATATGTGGGATTGTTGGCTTTTTTCATGTGGATTAATTTGAGTTCTCTATAGATCCTAGTTATTAAGCTTTTGTCTGATTCAAAATATGCAAATATCCTTTCTCATTGGGTAGGTTGTCTATTTGCTTTGGTGGTTGTCTCCTTAGCTGTACAGAAGCTTTTCAGTTTAATTAAGTCCCATTTGTTTATTTTTGTTGGTGTTGCAATTGCCATGGCAGTCTTCTTCATGAAGTCTTTCCCTAGGCTGATATCTTCCAGTGTTTTTCCTATGCTTTCTTTCAGGATTTTTATTGTGTCATGCCTTAAATTTAAGTCCTTTATCCATCTTGAATCAATTGTTGTGATTGGAAAAAGGTGAGGGTCCAGTTTCAATCTTTTACATGTGGATATCCAGTTCTCTGAGCACCATTTATTGAATAGGGAGTCTTTCCCCCAAAGTATGTTCTTAATCGGTTTATCGAAGATTAGGTGGTTGTAAGATGTTAGTTTCATTTCCTGATTTTCTATTTGATTCCAAATGTTTATGTCTCTATTTTTGTGCCAGTACCATGCCGCCTTGACCACTATGGTTTTGTAATACAGCCTAAAATCTGGTATGGCGATGCCCCCACCTTTGTTTTTATTAATAAGAACTGTCTTAGCTACGCGGGTTTTTTTCTGGTTCCATATAAAACACAGAATCATTTTTTCCAAACCTTGAAAGTACGATGTTGGTATCTTAATAGGGATGGTATTAAATAGGTAAATTGCTTTGGGAAGTATAGACATTTTAACAATGTTAATTATTCCCAGCCATGAGCATGGTATGGTCTTACATTTGTTAATATCCTCTTCTGTTTCCTTTCTTAGGATTTCATAATTTTCTTTATAGAGGTCCTTCACCTCCTTTGTTAGGTATATACCTAGGTATTTCATTTTCTTTGAACCTATAGTAAAGGGAGTTGTGTCCTCAATTAGCCTCTCATCTTGACTGTTATTGCCATATACAAAGGCTACTGACTTGTGGACATTGATTTTATCTCCTGAGACATTACTGTATTTTCTGATGAGTTCCAGGAGTCTGGCAGTTGAGTCTTTGGGGTTCTCTTAAGTATAAGATCATGTCATCAGGGCGGCGCCTGTGGCTCAGCGAGTAGGGCGTCGGTCCCATGTGCCGAGGGTGGCGGGTTCGGACCCAGCCTCGGCCGAACTGCAAAACAGAAAAATAGCCAGGCGTTGTGGCAGGCGCCTGTAGTCCCAGCTACTCTGGAGGCTGAGGCAAGAGAATCGCCTAGGCCCAGGAGTTGGAGGTTGCTGTGAGCAGTGTGACGCCACGGCACTCTACCAAGGGCGATTGAGTGAGACTCTGTCTCCACAAAAAAAAAAAAAGATCATGTCATCAGCAAAGAGGGAGAGTTTGACCTCCTCTGCTCCCATTTGGATGCCCTTTATTTCCTTGTCTTGCCTAATTGTATTGGCTAGCACTTCCAGCACTATGTTGAATAGTAATGGTGACAGAGGGCAACCTTGTCTGGTTCCAGTTCTAAGAGGAAAAGTGTTCAGTTTTACTCCATTCAGTAAAATCTTAGCTGTGGGTTTGTCATAGATAGCTTCAATCAGTTTCAGAAATGTGCCACATATACCTGTACTCTTCAGTGTTCTAATTAGAAAGGGATGCTGGATTTTATCGAATGTCTTTTCTGCATCTATTGAGGGGATCATATGATCTTTGTTTTTGCTTCTGTTAATATGGTGAATAATGTTTATGGACTTGCGTATGTTAAACCAGCCTTGCATCCCTGGGATGAAACCTGCTTGATCATGATGTATGACTTTTTTGATGATAAGCTGTAATCTATTGGCTAGGATTTTGTTGAGGATTTTTGCATCTATATTCATGAGTGAAATTGGTCTGAAATTCTCCTTTTTAATTGGGTCTTTTCCTTGTTTTGGTATCAGAGTAATGTTTGTTTCGTAGAACGTGTTGGGGACGATTCCTTCCTCCTCAATTTTTTGGCATAATTTCTGCAGTATGGGAATAAGCTCTTCCTTGAAGGTTTGATAGAATTCTGGTGTGAAGCCATCCGGACCAGGGCATTTTTTGGTTGGAAGATTTTTTATTGTTTCTGTAATCTCAGTGCTTGAAATTCGTCTGTTCAGGAGCTCTATTTCTTCCAGGCTAAGTCTAGAGAGAGGGTGTGATTCCAAATATTGATCCATCTCCTTCACATTGTCAAATTTCTGGGCATAGAGTTTCTGGTAGTATTCAGAGATGATCTCTTGTATCTCTCTGGCATCAGTTGTAATTTCCTCTTTATCATTTCTGACTGAGGTTACTAGAGATTTTACTTTTCTATTTCTAGTTAGTCTGGCCAAAGGTTTATCTATTTTATTTATTTTTTTCAAAAACCCAACTCCTTGTTTCATGAATTTTCTGAATGATTCTTTTGTTTTCAGTTTCATTGATCTCTGATTTAATTTTGATATTTTTTTCTTCTGCTGGGTTTAAGCTTAGATTCTTCTTCTTTTTCCAATTCCATAAGATGGCTTGTGAGTTTATTGATGCGCTCTCTTTCTGTTTTTCGAATGTAGGCATCTAAAGTGATAAATTTTCCTCTTAGAACTGCCTTTGCAGTATCCCACAGGTTTTGGTAGCTTGTGTCTTCATTGTTGTTATGCTCAAGGAAGTTTATGATTTCCTGTTTTATTTCTTCCTGCACCCAGCTGTCATTCAACAGAAAGTTGTTTAATTTCCATGCCTTTGTGTGGGGTTGAACGTTTTTATTGGAGTTGAGTTCCACGTTTAGTGTCCTGTGGTCTGAGAAAATACAAGGTAAAATTTCAATTATTTTGATTCTGTTGAGGTTTGTTTTGTGTCCTAGGATATGATCAATTTTGGAGAATGTTCCATGGGCCAATGAGAAGAATGCATATTCTTTATCTGTGGGATGGGAGTGTTCTATGTGCGTCTATCAAGCACAGTTGTTCTAGGGTCTTATTTAAGTCCCTTATATCTTTGTTTAATTTCCATTTAGAGGATCTGTCCAACTCTGTGAGAGGAGTGTTAAAGTCCCCTGTTATTATGGTATTATAGGATATAATATTGCTCAGACTGAGTAAGGTCTGTTTCAAGAATCTAGGAGCATTTAAATTGGGTGCATAAATATTTAGAATTGAAACGTCTTCTTGTTGTATTTTTCCCTTGACCAATATAAAGTGATCATCTTTGTCCTTTTTGACTTTAGTTGCTTTAAATCCACATGTATCTGAAAAGAAGATTGCAATTTCTCTTTTTTTCTGAATTCCATTTAACTGAAAAATTGTCTTCCAACCCTTAACTCGAGTTTTAATTTGTCTTTTGAAGCTAGGTGTGTTTCCTGCAGACAGTAAATGGATGACTTGTGTCTTTAATTCAGTCAGCCAATCTATGCCTCTTCAGTGGGGAATTCAAGCTATTAACATTTATTGAGATAATTGATAAATGTGGTAGTGTTCTATTGATCTTATTTTGTGAGAGTCCATTGCTTAGTTTTATCTTTTGCATCAGGGTGGAAATTAGGTTCTGTCCTTTAATTTCTGAGTTCTTATTTTGCTGTTGATCCACTGTGATGGTCAGTGTGTAGAACAGGTTGAAGTATTTCCTATAGAGCTCGTCTTGTGGTGAATTTCCTCAATGCTTATATACCAGTAAATGATTTGATTTTTCTGTCAATTTTAAAGCTTAGCTTCAGGGCAGCACCTGTGGCTCATCGAGCAGGGTGCCAGCCCCAGCTGGGCGTTGTGGCGGGCACCTGTAGTCCCAGCTACTCAGGAGGCTGAGGCAAGAGAATCACCTAAGCCCAGGAGTTGGAGGTTGCTGTGAGCTATGTGATGCCACAGCACTCTACTGAGGGCAATAAAGTGAGACTCTGCCTCTACAAAAATAATAATAATAATAATAAAGCTTAGCTTCACAGGGTATAGAATTCTAGGCTGGAGATTGTTCTTGTTTAAGTAGATTAAAAGTAGATGACCATTGTCTTCTTACTTGGAAAGTTTCATTAGAGAAGTCTGTAGTCACCCTGATAGATTTGCCCCTGTAGGTCAACTGGCGCTTATTCCTGGCAGCTTGAAGAATCTTTTCTTTTGTCTTGACTTTGGACAGGTTCATCACAATGTGTCTTGGGGAAGCTCGGTTAGAGTTGAGGCGACCTGGGTCCAATATCCCTCTCAAAGGAGAGTGTCAGAATCTTTGGTGATATTTGGGATATTTTCATTGATAATATTCTCTAGTATGGCTTCCATTCCTCTGGGGCATTCTTCTTCCCCTTCTGGGATACCTATAACTTGTACGTTTGAACACTTCATAGAGTCCCATAATTCTGTCAGCGAACATTCTGCTTTCTCTCTCTTGTTTTCAGCCTTTAACTATCGAGGTTATCTCAAGAGCTTTGCCCTCTACCTCTGAGATTCTTTCTTCTGCATGATCTAATCTGTTGTTGATACTTTCTACTGCATCTTTAAGTTCCCTAATTGACTGCTTCATTTCCCACAGTTCTACTATATCCTTTTTATATTCTTCATAGCGTTCATCTCTTAATTGATTTTGTTTTTAGATTTCCTTTTGGTTATTTTCCACTTTATCACCAGTTTCCTTCATTGTTTCCTTCATTTCCTTGATTGTTTTTATCATCTGTATTCTAAATTCCTTTTCGGTCATTTCTAACATTTCCTTATAGGTGGGTTGCTCTGGACTGGTTTTTCATGATGCCAGGAGTTTTCTGCTGATTCTTCCTCATGAGTGATTTCTTTTATCTGTTTCTTTGCCCTACTTTTCCTTTCACTTCCTCTGCTCTTTAAGCTGCTATACCTCTGGACTAGGGTTTCAATGAGTCCTTTTGGCACAGAACCAAAAGGATGAGAAGATTGAAGAGCAAGAAGGGAAAAAAGAAAAGAAAAGAAAAGGGAGAGGGGGCAGGTAGAAGCAACTATTGACAGAAAGAAGAGAGGGCGGCTCGGAGCCTGTGGCTCAAGCAGCTAGGGTGCCAACTGAGCTGGTGGATTCGAATCCAGTCCGGGGCCTGCCAAACAACAATGACGGCTGCAACCAAAAAATGGCTGGCTGGGCATTGTGGCGGGCGCCTGTAGTCCCAGCTACTTAGGAGGCGGAGGCAGGAGACTAGCTTGAGTCCGGGAATTGGAGGTTGCTGTGATCTGTGATGCCACAGCACTCTATCCAGGGTGATGGCTTGAGACTCTGTCTCAAACAAAAAAAAAAAGAAGAGAGGCACAGAAAGAGGGGGACGGGAGCAATATAAGTATACAGTAGGGTACTTTGACCCAACCTTAAGAACCTCCAACCTCTGGGGGTGCCAGGGTTGGGTGGTTAGGTCAGCAGCTCTTTGCCAGCCTGTTTGGACACAATACCCCACCTCCACCAAGTAGAGAGGAAGGACAAAAATGCAATAAATCAAACCAAAACAAGCAAACTGAAAACTTTATGGGATAAATTTGGGGAAAAAACCCAATTAATAGGGGTAGAAACACTACCAAAAATGAAGTTCTAATTGTTGAAAAAGGCAACAATGGAAAATTACATTTAAACTAGAAAAATGAAGAAAGAAAAGAAAGAAAAAAATCTTTAAGGAACATGTTGAAATTAAAAACAAAACAACAACAACAACAAAAAACACAAAACAAAACCAAAAACAAAGCAGTATATATATCTTGCTGATTTTGTCTGGGCAATAGGTGATCTTCTGGGGTGTGATATGTTAATCACAATGCTGATACA
This sequence comes from Arctocebus calabarensis, assembly GCA_963573935.1. Lineage (NCBI taxonomy): Eukaryota > Metazoa > Chordata > Mammalia > Primates > Lorisidae > Arctocebus > Arctocebus calabarensis. The sequence continues at coordinate 6,058 of CAUYON010052104.1, forward strand.
CCTGTAGGAAATGGAAACTGGAGGCCCGTAATGATTTCTCAAACCCTGCAGGGTCGAGAGCCTAAATCCTCCTCAGCCTGCTTAGAAGGCACTTTAAAATGCTAACTTGGACTAAGCACAAGCTTTCCCAGGAAAGTGCTTGTTACTGGGATCACTCCTTAAGTGGCTATCCACTTACCCAGTGTGCAAAAATCGGTCTCACCATATGCCCCTGAGGGCTAAGGCTGCAAGGCATCTCAGTCCCAGCCTTTAGGCTTCTCGATCATTAGATTACTCGCTTCCATCTAATGCTTGTTCTGCGACCCTGAGGGTGGAGCTTGCCAGGGCAATTCCCCCACAATGGCTTCACACAGCCCGCGGCCTAACACTGGTAGCTCCGTCTAGCTTGGTGGCTCAGTCTGGGGCCCTAGACAACACTCAAAGACCTCCGGACTCTTGCCCAAGTTCTCCCAAGGTAGTTCAACTGAGTGCCAAATCCAAAAAAACCCAAACAGCTCACAGGTAAGGCCTCTGCCAGTCAGAGATGCCTGAAATCTTCTCTCCCCAGTCTCACCGTGCCCAGTTGCCAAGGAAGCTGTTATCGTCCGCCATGCTATGGAAGCCCAAACCAATGTTTTTTATTTCTAACATTTACTGTTGATTTTTTCTTTGAGTTTCCATCCCTCTGGTTTCATTATCTATCTGTTATTGCATGTCATCTATTTTTTTCCATTAGATTTTTTAACATAATTCATTTTAGTTATAATTCTAAAATCTGTCTCATCTGTGAGTCTGTTTCTGATGCTTGCTTGGTGCCTTCAGGCTGTATTTTGTTCTTGTCTTTTAGCATGCTCCATTGTCGTGCCCAGTTCAAGGGATCGCGCACATAAATCACTGAGAGACTAAATCCTATGCAATAGCAAGAGGCTTTATTTACAAGTCAGCCCAGGCTGGGGGTCTCTCACACCTGGCGCAGCAGGAAAACAGAGAAGCCCGCAGCCTGGAAAAGGAGGGGGTTTTTAATGGTACAGAAAAGAAAAGGGGAAGGGGGTGTGGGGTGAGCTGGTAGAGGTCTAGGGGCCTGAGTAATACTTGTCCTTTGCTAGTCTGGGAAGGAGCTGCTATCACTCGGGGCAGACAAAAGGACCAGGGACAGGGGAGGGAGTGAGTTACTTAACACTTTCGGTATGCATGCTGCTGCAAAATGAAGGCTGAAGAACAAGATGGAGTTAGTTTTAATAAAATGGAGTCAGTTTGGTCTTTACACCATATTTTTTTATTACAGCTTGACGCAGTGTATCTAGTAACAGAAACTGAAATAATCAGGTTTCTGTTGTGTAGTTTGATTGTTTTATGAGATAGGGTCTCACTGTGTTACTGGACTGGAGTGCAGTAGTGTCATCATAGTTCACACAGCCTCCAACTCCTGGACTCAAGCAGTCTTCCTGCCTTAGCCCCCAAGTGCTTTTAGTTCATTCCACTTTTTTTGTTTGGTAGAGATAGTGTCTTGCTGTATTACCCAGACTGGTCTTGAACTCCTGACCTCAAGTGATGCTCCTTCCTTAGCCTCCCAAAGTACTGGAATTACAGCACCTGACTTGGAGTTTTATTTACTCTGACCAGGAGCCAGGCTGTGTTTAATGTTTGCTATAGTTGTAGGTTCCAGAAACTTGAAGGAAACTAGTTTCCTTTTCTTCTCTCTTGTTGTCTTGGGGTTTCCATAAGAAGTCTTTGCAGCTCTCTCATTTATAATCTACTGTTACTATACTGGGGTCCTGTTAATGTGGTAGGTAGTTTTTGGACAGAGGAAGTACTCTATATCTTACTATTAAATCTGAGGGAGCTTTTTCTTTGAGTTCCTGCTTGTGACCTTTAGAAGTGCTTCTTAACCTTTTTTTTCTTAAATTTCCTTGTAGGTGACACAGGAATGCTAGATGGGGCTGGAATTATTTAGCTGCTCTTCCCTATAAAGCATAGGTAATTTCCCTTGAGGGCAGGTCTTTATTAAGGAAACTTTCTGGGCAGATTTCAAAGTGCTTATTACTTTTCCTGTCCCTGCTTGAAGGGATTTTTCTCTTGATCTTCATGTTTAAAACCTGGTAGGGTTCTTGATAAAACCTGCCAAAGTGTGGATACCTAAGACTGGGTGGGCCTGCAGAAATTTTTAGTTCTCAAACTATTCCACACTCAGCCTCTATCAGTTAGTCAATTACTATGTTTAATTTTTGTTTTGGTTTTGGGAAGGTTTTTTTTTAGAGACAGAATCTCACTCTGTTACTCTGGGTAGAGTGCCATGGCATGGTAGCTCACAGCAACTCTTGGGCTTGAGTAATCCTTTTGTCTCAGCCTCCCTAGTTTCTGGGACTATAGGTTTGCACCACCATGCCTGGCTAGTTTTTTTCTATTTTTAGGGAGACAGGGTCTCTCTCTTGCTCAAGCTGGTCTTGAACTCCTGAGCTGAGGCAAACCACCCACCTCAGCCTCCCAAGACTGCTACAATTACACTGAGCCACTGCGCCCAGCCCATGTTTAATTATTTTTACCAGTTACTGGTTTCTTTGGGTTCAGCTTTTAGTAACAGCTTCACCTGTTATTCTCTGTATTTACCTGGTTTTGGGGAGATAGTTTACACTATAACCTCAGTTCTCTAAGGACAAAGTCATTGCTTTTTCAGCTTTTTTTCCTTCTTACGAGGATGATAGGCATGACTTACAAGCACTTTAGATCTCAGAGGTATAACAAAAGTCAAGAGTGATCTTTTAAAAAACCGCTTTGAGGATGGATGAGGCAAGAGAATCGCCTAAGCCCCAGAGTTGGAGGTTGCTGTGAGCTGTGTGATGCCACGGCACTCTACTGAGGGTGATAAAGTGAGACTCTGTCTCTATAAAAAAAAAAATCAGATTTCATTTTAGCCCCTTCCCTGTGTCAACAACAATAAAAAACCCTGAGGGCTTCATAAATTTGGAGGGGACACTTTTATTTCTTATAAAGGATTACAACTTGTGGGCTGGGATCAGGCCTCTAGCCAAAACCAGAGGCAGGCACTTGCAAGAAGGAGGGGTAAAAACGAAATTTATCCTGAAAAGGTTGACCACCTATACACATTTCAACAGATTAGGGAGGATCTATGAATATTCATGAAGTAGTATGCATGTGGGTTGCATACATATGTACTACCCATGTTTACTGAAGGCTTTTTTTATTATTACAATACTTCTGCATTTTTTGTTTGTTTGTTTTTGAGATAGAGTCTCACTACGTTGCCCTCCATAGAGTGCTCTGGCGTCACAGCTCACAGCAACCTCAAACTCTTGGGCTTAAGAGATTCTCTTGCCTCAGCTTCCCAAGTAGCTGAGTAGCCTGTGGGGACAACAGGCACCCATCACAACGCCCAGCTATTTTTGATGTTGTTATAGTTGTCATTATTGTTTAGCAAGCCTGGATCCGAACCCACCAGCTCCAGTGTATGTGGCCAGCGCCCTCACCACTGACCTACAGGCACTGAGCCGACTTCTGCATTTTTAAATTAAAGTTGGAGAATAGGATTGAAAGCTCTAACTGTACTATGATTTTAAGTGCATTAAAATAATATAAATGAGAAAATTCCTGGAAGAGAATATACTAAAATAACAAGGAATTATATTTTTGTCAGAGGCTTTTTCATTTATTTTGGTTATATTGTTTTTATGATGGTAAAAATAAACTTTTTGACACAAAGAAGAAAACAACTGGAAAAATTATCTCTGAATAAGTACTTAAGCTAATCCACAAGGTAGTATACTTTAAATTTTACCAGTGTTGTTTTAGTACTATATTGGTATAATTTTTGGCATCTTGTACATACAATGATATAGTTCAAGAAAGAAGCATAGTAGATATATTTTCAGTAAATAAACTTATTTTCAGATCTTTTTTTTTCACTAGAGGTATTTGCATTTGTTCCATAGCGGAGGTGAAACGTGTAGGAGATACACTTTTGGGAATGGCTACACAATGTGTTCAAGTCAAGAATGTAATAAAAACATCTCCTCAAACTCTCTCAAACTTGTGCCTAAAGATAAATGTTAAACTTGGAGGGATCAATAATATTCTTGTACCTCATCAAAGGTAAGATAAGCTAATGACTTTTGAAAATATTCATTATTTTTATATTTTCTTTTTTTTTTTTTTTATTGTTGGGGATTTATTGAGGGTACAAGAAACCAGGTTACACTGATTGCATTTGTTATTTTTATATTTTCATTTGTCTAAATACAGCGATATCCAACTACTGTAAAGATCTGTATGAGAGACAACTTTAACAATACCTGCCATGGGGATATGTAGACATTTTTGGCAAAATATTAAAATAGTGTAGAATGACAAAGTTAAGAGATTACCTTGTGGGGCAGTGCTTTGGCTCAAAGGAGTAGGGTGCCGGCCCCATATGCCAGACGTGGCAGGATCAAACCTAGCCCTGGCCAAAAACCACAAAAAAAAAAAAAAAAAGAAAGAGAGTGATTCGTGAAAATCTGCCTTTCTCCCTAATTTTTATTTAGTATGCCTAACCAAAAAAGTAAAGAGAGCCCTAGAATTTTCTCTCTTTTTTTTTCCTTTTTTTGAGACAGAGTCTCACTCTGTCGCCTAGGTAGATTGCCATGGTAGTCATAGCTCACAGCAACTCCAAACTCCTGGGTTTAAGAGATTCTCTTGCCTCAGCCTCTTGAGTAGCTGGGACTCTAGGGCCCGCCACAATGCTCAGCTAGTTTTTTTATTTTTAGTAGAGATGGGATGTCGCTCTTGCTCAGTATGATCTCAAGCCTCTGAGCTCAAGCAGACCTCCCTCTTTGGCCTCCCAGACTGCTAGGATTATGGGCATGAGCCACTGCACCTGGCCAAAGAATTTTCTCTTTATTTAAAGTCATCTTCAATCTGGTTTTATGAGGCTGCTAACTTACCTAGAATGTGAAAGAGGAAAGGGGTTGAGGAGGCATGTGTCCAGTTAGTAAAGCCCAACCCTGCATACACACACATCCCTGCTATTCAGTGAGACACCATGTTGCTATTTGATTGCCCTTGTTACAGCTACAGTTCTTTGGAAATGTGAGACCTCATGACCTAGAAACAGGAAGCACCTGATTATACAGGTCACTGGGGAAGACACTTCTGCAGAAAATGGAACAAGAGGTTCCCTTTTAAGACTTGAAGCAGTTAAGATTCAAAAACATCTAAGTGTCTCGGCCCGGCGCCTGTGGCTCAACGGGCTAAGGCGCCAGCCACGTACACCTGAGCTGGCGGGTTCGAATCCAGCCCGGGCCCGTCAAACAACAATGATGGCTGCAACCAAAAAATGGCCGGGCTTTGTGGCGGGCGCCTGTAGTCCCAGCTACTTGGTAGGCTGAGGCAAGAGACTCGCTTGAGCCCAGGAATTGGAGTTTGCTGTGAGCGGTGGTGCCACAGCACTCTACCCAGGGTGACAGCTTGAGGCTCTGTCTCAAAAAAAAAAAAATCTAAGTGTCTTGACCAATATGCAACACAAATAAGCATTTCAACAAGGATTGACTCTTGTGTGATTGACACAAAAGTCTCCCCTTTTTCAATCTACCTCTACTTCCTGTCTGTTAAATATCAGGTGAGATCCGTTAATGAGGTGATTTTTATCAAGTCAAACAACTAAGAGATAGTCCTTTGAATCTTAAGAGATATAGTTTTAAAATCAAAGGAAATTTGGGCTGCTCCTGTGGCTCAGCGAGTAGGGCGCCGGCCCCATATACCGAAGGTGGCAGGTTCAAGCCCGGCCTCGGCCGAACTGCAAAACAAAAAAATAGCCGGGCGCTGTGGCGGGCGCCTGTAGTCCCAGCTACTCGGGAGGCTG